>JAVJIF010033854.1:0-72274 GCA_038442645.1 Agave tequilana | reverse complement strand
TATATCATTGAAGAGGATTATGAAATACACTTAGATGGGGGTGAATAGGTGTTATATTAATCAAATGCAAGTTAAAAACTGCTTATGATGAATGATGCAAACCGGTCACTCAAAAAAGAATTGAAGTCGAATTCTCCGTGAAGGGCTCTCAAACTTCTCTTCTTAATTCCTCTAGATTATAAGTTGAGGTGCTTGATTGCCTCCTTATTGAGATGAGTGAAGACCAATAATAAAGTGATGAAATTGGAAGCTAGAAAAAACTTCTGTTTTGAGTGAAACTTGATTTTCAAAGTATATGGCTAAAAATTTGTTTTTCAACTCAGATTCAATGACCCATTTATATAGCAACTCATAAAACCTATAGGAGAAGTTTATCAGGTCTCTAGGGATGTGCTTTGACCATAAAATTGGGATATACCCGTTGGAAAGTAGAAAAGACAAAACAGATTCAAAAACTAGTCGTTATTGTAGACTGGCAGCCTGTCGGTTGACTGGCCGGTCAACCGACAACTCAAATAAAAATAGAGCCGTTGGCTCCAGTCGACCGGCTCTAACTGAGGCCAAAGGGTGATCCAATTGGTCGACCAAACGGTCGGCCGCTAGGGTTAGCGGTCGACCATTAACGTGCACAAACGTGCACACCCCACTGCTAGGGGTTCAGTCGACCGAGTGGTTGATTGACCTGGCCTGTTATAGGAACGGTCGACTGTCCGGTCAACTGACCTGGACTAAAACTTAACTTGGGTCTATTTTTGAAACTGAAAAATTTTCTAAACAATTTTGTATGGGTTTTGAAGGGGGAAAATCATGTATGGGTAAGGAGATACAAGTTCTAAACTGAGATATAAATTTTTGAAAAATTGTAAAAATATGTATGAAGACCAAACATGTCAAAATACCAACACAAAATAAACTGTATTTTCAAAAGCGTGTTTTTTTGTATGTGTAACTCTTTGAGCATCAATTCTATGTTCTACACTTTAACACACTAATTTCTTATAAGGTTTTAAGCGACTACAAGGTCTTCAAGTGGGCTTCTCCACTAGCGGTGTTTGAACTTCAATTTCATACTTGAGTACCTTTGAGTCATAAACATCTTTCTTTTTTTAGAAAGAAACACATAAGATCTAGTAGAGCCCTGAAACACACTAAACACTTGAACTTGATTAGTACTAATTAACTTCGTATATGTTGTTATCATCAAAATAAGAAACTGGTGATTATAACTTTTGGCAAACAGATTACTCCACATTACAGTACAAGATGAGAAAAGAGAACAGTTTTATGTATGAGTTTGAATCTTATTCCGTTTGCCTCTTGGCTTATAATTTGTAACTTGAGTTTAAGTTGTGTTCTCCCGTGTTTATTCAAGCTCTTTAGAATTTTGCTCGGAAATGTAGAGTTCAGACTCGGTTTTGGTTCCATAGAGGCAGTTAGATATTTTTCCAAAATTTTCCTTCCGCTATCCTTTTTGATAATTTTTTATTATTTGTACTTGGTATCTGCAATACATATCTTTTGCCTAAAATTGTTTCTTAATATGCTTACTATTTGTATCAGTGATGATTTTGCCACTCTAGCTTCTATTTTGATAGTTGAATATATTGAGGGTTTGCTTCTAGAATGAATTTAAACTCTGGGATTCAGAAATGCGTAAAAATTGGAAAAGCTTAATTAGATTCTCTTTCCTATTATTTCTTGTTGTTACCCGGCATTGAGTATCAAGAATACTTTGTGTTGGTTATCATATTTTGTCCCTGTCAAATTATCCCTTTAGCTTATATATTACTCACACTTCAGAGATAATCCCTCTTCTTCTAGATATTTTTTGTTTTGTAGAAACATTGGAGAACGCCTCCTAAAAGATCAAAGTCTTTTTTTCTTTTACTTATTTTACTTTTTCAAACCTTGAAGCTTCTTCGAAAAAACATACTTTTGTTTCTATTGTTTCCTGTGTCTTTCATCAGTGTCAAGAATATTCTACATTCTAACAAATTGGCTGGCTCTTCTGTTTATAATTGGTACCTAGGAGGTCTACTGCTTCTCTCCTTGTATATACTCTCTTTCTCCAGGGAAAGAACTTTGGAGGATTGCCTTCCATAAGGTTATGATTTTTAACTATTCTGTCTTGGTTCCTATAAAGCTGAATAGATAAAAGCCTAAAATACTTCCCCTTTCATGCTGTGCTGTTTTCATCCTCCAGATCAGAATACTATCTTGTTTTGAAATTTTCGTTTTAATGTTCCTCTTTGGCCTCAAATTTGGACCTCAGTACGTGCTTTTTTCATCTAGGACAACCTGGACTGTTGCTTTCTGTGTTCTATCTCCGTGTTTACGATATTTTACAGTGCTTTTGCTTTCCTGAGGATCGACATGCTTTTTGTTTGGTTTCAAATTTTGTTTCATTTTGACACTGGGGCTTCTAGTCTCTATTAAAAACACTCCAACTTCTTTTGTGCATCGTCTTTTTAGTCTGGTCATTTAAAACTGTCTCTCTTTAACTGCACCTTACTATAGTATCCTTGTGTGATGTGTTCGTGAGAAACGAATTCTTCATTTCTTTTTCCTTCACTTGTTTTTTTGTTTTTGTTTTATTTTTCTGAGAGCAGGGGAGAAGCAGCCTTCTGCAGCTTGGAGTGCCGCCAGAAACAGATGAAATGTGACGCAGTGAAAGAGAAAATCTGGCGGATGTTGAGGAAGTCCAAGGCTCCGCCACCAAACCCGGGCCCAAAGCCTCCGGCGGCAGCGGAACGGTCGCTGCTGCTTGAGCCCTTCGGTGCTCTCCGTCTGCAAAACGTCACGAGGTGAAACGCGTTGGAGATGTAGATGGATGTTCGCACTTCCATGGTCGCTGTTATAGGCCTGTGTCTTTTTGTTGTTCTTGTTCATGAGAGAGGAAATTATGTGTCATTTTTACTTTCGATTCTCGTGGTGCCCCTTCTCTGTTCTTGTTTTATAATTTGCTCTGTTTTATATACTAGCTAGCCATTGAGATCCCTGTTAGAACTCGAGAAGCTTCAAACTCCAGTGATGCAAAAGAAGGAATCTCTGTAAGAGTTTTGGGTTTAATCTTATTTAACCATCATTTTATTCTCTTATGTAACTTGAGATTAGCCCTTTTTCTTTGTTGTCTTTGTATCTTTTACTGTCCATAGTTTGAGGGCTTGTCAGCAAAATCCCTTACACATGAACTCTTACGCCTTCAGCCAGACTCAGCCCCCAAGACCTTTAGAAATTCATAATTTCCCTGCCGAGAGCAATTTTGCATGAAATTTAACCCTTTAGTTATAGGGTGAGGAGAAGGTGCTCCTTACTCTTCTTTTCTTTTCCTTTTTTAGCAGAGAAACAATGAAACAAATAACTAGAAATTTTTCTGAAAATTAAATAAATAATGGGTTTTTTTTTTTTTCATATCTACGCCTGGAATTTTTCTTAATTTCGTATTCACTCTCAAAATCTTCATATTCTTATATTGACCCTTCAAATCTTATAAGTGTGGACAAAAGTCTCTATTCATTAGTTATTTTTTTAGCGATGATCTAGTGAAAATATATTTTTTACTCTAAATTTATTCAAAACATACATTTATTCTCTCTCCTCCTCGTCTCTCGATGTCGCCCCCTCACTTGCGTCGTCACTGCTGCGCTGCCGCCGCCCTGTCGCCCCCAATCGCGCTCGCTCCTCGCACTATCCCGGCCGAAGATGGCTAGAGACGACCGGACTTAGGGTTGGATTGGAGAGAGAGTAAGTTTGTTGAGTGGAAAATAAATAAAAGAGATGATTGCATAATAGAAAGTTCACATATTAATAGGATATCTGAATTTAAAAAGAGAATATTTCAAGAATATTCTGGTTTATAAACAGAAAAGCTAACCGTGAGAGTTTGCTCAAACTTTATAATATTTGGGAGATCAATACTGAAATATGAAGATTTCGCGGATGAATATGAAATTAAGTAAGAAAAAAAATCAGGGTGTCGATGTGAGGGGAAAAAATCCATAAATAATATATAAGCCTAGACTCTAGTAGTGGCTTAGCAAGGGGAGGCAGTTAATGGGCATGGGAACAATGCTTTGCTTTCCAAAGTGCAGCACTCTTTTGCCGTCCAAAGTATACTCCGTGATGAAAAAGAGAGGCAGTAACCTCTGTGCTCACGGCAACATGTTCTGAATTCGGTTCATGTGTGTAAGTCACACATATATTAAGAGGATCAATCACGCGTTGACACGTGGGATTGAAACTCTTATAATATTATAAAAGATCCAAAAGTTTAAAGTTTTGTCTCTTTAAAATCCGACATACTATCGACGTGTCAACGCAGCATTGATCGTCTTTTAATATGTGTGGCTCACACACATGAACCGAATCGACATATTCTCACAAGTCACAGGTTGAGGAGGTCTAAAACTAACAAGGAGGGAGCTTTTAATTAAGTATATTTGATCTCCAATTGTTCTCTATTGGGAGGCCGGCCGATTATTTTACATTTGTGCAGCTTTTGCTTCGCGTGAATGCCAACGATGATTAAGTAACAAGGCAATTATGGTTGTTTGCATGATCCGTGGAAAAATTTAATTACATGAAATGCAACAGGGCTGTTTGGATTCAAGAAAGCGGCGGAAGTGAAGAATTGGGAAAATGTCATTTCTTATTTTCACTGTTCCTTCAAACACTAAAAAGGAAAATTGAAAAACTCCTTTTTCTTCTCCTTTTTTTCTTTTTAAACAATTATTTTCTCACTTTTAGTGTTTATATTTAATTTTGTGACAGTATAAATCTCATTTGTAATAAATTATATTTCAAAATAGTTAATTTTATGGTCATGTAAATCTCACTTGCATTCTCTAATTTTCATAATTAAATTTTATTTTATATTAGTTTAACTTTGTGTTCAACTTTTTCACTTTCACTTTTACATTACTAACAAAACTCCAAAAAATACAATATATTTTTTTTCACTTTTACTTCTTAATTATCAACAAAACACCAAAAAGATACATACAAATTCTCATTTTTCTAAAGAAAAAACACATATTCTCACTTCTTCACTCCCTTTCGCTTATTTGAATCCAAACAGTTGTATTTGATTTGAAGTCTCTTTTGACCTATTAAAAAGATTCATAAATGATGAAAATTGACATCGTGTTTCAGAATACATACATACATACATATATATATACATACATATATATATATAGGGAGTTGATCCTCTAAGAACGGTTCTCACAGTCTCACGGATTTCTGTGAGAACTTTCACGTGGGTCGTCAGATCTGATAGATCAAATCAAATAAAACTAGATTTCTATCAGATCTGACGGCTCACGTGAAAGTTCTCACATGAATTCGTGAGAACCGTTCTTAAGGGATCAACTCACTATATATATATATAGAGAGAGAGAGAGAGAAATGTAAATCAGCTGACACAGGAGGCAACTCCCTCCTATGTCGCACTCAAACATCATATTTTCCGAGTGAATTTTCAAGATCCGACCGCACATTATCATATTCATATTCTAAAATATACACATATAAAAAATCAAGTGATTTGAAATTCGTTTACTCATTGATCTAATCGTTCCATTTTGTTCTATTGTTAAAAAACCGTTAATGTTTGAACCCAAAGTAAATGGAGTAAACAAACTTCAAATCACTTGATTTTAATAATGTGTATATCTTAGAATATGAAGATGATAATGTGCGATCGGATCTTGAAAATTTACTCAGGAAATTGATTTTTGAATGCGACATAGGAGGGAGTTGCCTCCTATGTTAGCTGATTTATATTTCTCTCATATATATATATAATATATATATATATTATATAATATATATATATATATATATATATATATATATATATATATATATATATATATATATGAAAAAATGTATATCAGCCCGCGGGCTGAGAGTACTCTCTCAGCCTGCGGTGACGTGGCTCAATTTGTCACCTCAGTAACTTGCGGCCCGCTTATAGGAAGAAGTTAAATTACTAAATACCCCTTATGAAAAGCTACTTTTTCTTTAACTTTCCTTATTATTTATTATTTTTTGCCCAAAAGGCAATTTTTGGAGCGCACGTTGTCAGACTTGTTTGTTATTATTTTTTTCCGCCTTTCTTTTTGCCGCTCTTTATATGATTTAGGTTATTGATTATAAATTATTTTTTCCCTCTTATTTCCTTACCTCTCTTTGTCAGATCTAGGTTCTCCTATATAGTTTATTTTTTTGTGTATATAATGTAGACAAAGACTTTGGTCGCAGTGTACATGGTTAATTGCGACCAAGGTCGCAATGTTGTTATTGATAAAGAGGGCCAGTATCTGCAATTTAGGGTCGCAGTATAATGACAGCGACTTATGTCGCAGTACGTTAGGTAGGTGTTTCCTTTATATTAACACGCATATGTTGTTATTGATAAAGAGTGCCAGCATCTGCAATATAGGGTCGCAGTACAATTACTGCGACTTAGGTCGCAGTACGTTAGGATGGTGTTTCCTTTTTATTGACACGCATAGCGACCAAGGTCGCAGTGTTGTTGATTAATACTAAAGACCAGCAACTGCGACCAAAGTCGCAGTGTATTTTATTAAGACTAGTCCAACAACTGCGATCAAAGTCATATATATTTAAAAAAAAGTATGACTGCTTTAATTTAAAAAAAAGTCATATATATCCTTCATTTTAAAATTAACCTTAGAAAACAGATTCATATATATTTAAAAAAAAACAAAATACAATTTTTAAACTTCTAATCCTCGTCATCACCATCGTAATCAGATTCGTCGTCAAGAGTATGACCGCTTTCGTCTTCCGTATCGCTTTCCGTCCCTTCCACCTCTTCAGCGACAATCTCCTCTTCGCTTTCTTCTTCTTCATTTAAGTATTTTGGTTCATCAATGAACTCCCAGAACGGGTCGTCTGTATCAAGCTCATCCTCTGACCCGTAGCGAGGCATCGCTTCAGAACTATACATCCAATCATCATTAGATGATTGGCTTCTTTCCGGTGAAGACGGTGGAGATGACATTTTTGAATCTATTTCCGAACAGTGAGAGTAACTAGTTTCAGCAAAACAATTGAGTATGTTTATAATCCTTTGCTGATGACCCTTTATATATTTGTAATCCCGAAATTTCAAAAGGTTTAAGCTCTCAAACCACGTGAATATCTCCCAAACTTATTTTCTACCTTTTCCCAAAAATTGTATACTTCCTAGGTGACTGTTCAGTTATCCAAAATAGTTTAAAAGTTAATACACTATAACTTTAAATTACTTTGAACTCCAAAACAGTACATTATTGCGACCATAGTCGCATTGGGAACTGATAAATGATTAAGTAACTGCGACCATAAATTGTCAACCGTTAGTCATCAAATACTGTCCTTCGTATAATTTCTGAATGTTTGTCCGATCCTCCTATGAACAATTAAATTGGTTTTTACATATATTATGCGACCATGGACTGCGACTATGATCGCAGTACCGCGACTATGGTCGCAGTATTTAACGAGAGCGATAGTATAATCACAGTTTACGTATTATTTTATATTCTTTTTTGTTCTTTATTTTTGATTGTTGTCTGAATAAGGACTGATTCTATAGTCGCAGTTCACCGTATCTTTTTGTCTCAGCCGCCTATAACGTATGAATTATTTTTAATTATTGCATCCGTAGTAGGACTGCGACTATGGTCGCAGTGTATAAGAGCAGCAGTCGCAGCTTGGATATGTAATTAAAAGAGCTTATAAGTTAATATAGTGAGAAAGAGACCTTACAAACAAATAGAATTAAAAGCTTTTAAAAGAAGACAAAATATAATTGAATATCAGAAGATCAGGAAATCCTAATCCTCGTCATTATCACCATCATAAGCAGATGCATCGTCTTCATTCTTCTGCTCTTCCTTTTCATCACTTATTTCCTCATCATCTTCCTGTTTTTGAGGTTTTTTTTGTTTCACCGATGAACTCCCAGAATGTATCGTCTCTATCAAGCTCTTCGTCTGACCCGTTGCTAGGAAGCGAGCCTACAGCATCAGAGGACATGCTTTCATCAAGCATGTCTCCGTCAAGTGGCAGAGGAATAATGTCTTCTTCACTAACCCACATGAAAACTTCATTATCATCATGAATAGGAGGATCAGTTAATACATTATTTGATGTAGTGAGATAGTTAAAAGGAGTGAAGTCCAGACTGGTATCAGATTCACTAGAATATCCTGAAGACAAAGGACCGGTGGGGGAACGATTGAAGTTGAAATCTAAGTGTTCAGAGGAAGAAGATGGGAAAGACATTATTCAAGAATGAATTTTTTTTGGAAGTTTTTGAAATCAAATTGAAAAGGAAGAGCAAAAAATATAGTTTTTAGGTATGAGATAATATATTAGTAACAAGCATTATATAAAGGTGAATATTGTGGAAGAACATGAATAGTAATAATAATTGTTACAGGTGATGGTTGAGTATGGTAAGAAGTGGTAAAAAAAAAAATATTTAATTGAAGATTTATTGCGGGAGAATCCGAAGTACAAATTAACTTGTTATAGAATTGTTTGCCTATATCTTTAGATTACGTATGGTGCACATCTTTCCTTTCTCGTGATTAACATTAGTGCATCTCTTTTTTCTAGACTGTTGTTTTATCACGGTAGAAAGAATATTAATTACTTCATTTAATTCAGTGTAATTAATATAGTAATTTTATAAAATTTGATATACGCAAATTGATCTCAGGGTCGCATGGCTAATCCACGCGTCAGCCTTTCATTAGACTTCGATAGTCGTGCGGTCATTAAGGCCGACGGTTCTGATTAATGAACCATTAATTATGGTTATTATGGGCTGCCTATAAATAGGGCTCACCCTCTCCCTTTAACAGCCCATACTTAGACTGTTTTCTTTCGAGAGCAATTGCTCTGAGAATTTCCGCCTTCTTCAGAGTCTCTAACTTTGTATGATTCTTGCAGGTAAGCTTGATTGTCCTTTTTCAGGTTCGCTGGGCCCCTGGGAGAATTTTTTGCCCGGCGAACTTGATCGATGTTCGTCCACAAGGGAAGAAGTCATAGACCTCATCGTCCACAAGGGAAGAAGTCTCCTCGTCGTCCACAAGGGAAGAAGTCATGATCCCTGACGAAGACTTAACCCTCACCAAGATCTCCTCGGACTTGATACACCAGTCAAGCTTGCTGGCATGGCATGGTCAGAGTGGGTATGGCGGCGGGGGATGTGGTGGATATAGTGGGGGTAGCATACCCTGTGAGGTCTCAAAACCTCCTCTCTTACCCCAGAAGTGACATCGAGGAAACTCCATGCTCACTGGATAACCTTCTGGTGGAAGAGATGTTCATCAACGAAGGATCGTATCCCGCCATTTTGGAGGGTCAGGTGGAATCGGAGGATTCTGCTGCCACCAGGCCTCAAGAACACCATTGCTCTTAGTCAACAAGGGCTCTTTCGATGTTTAGTCGTGCATCACAGTGCAATCGGCTCCGATCGTCGCCACAGTGTCCAATCCTGATTTGACGCCCTTCCAAACATCCTGTACTTGGAATCATATACATCTTTAAGGAGTGAGTGCAGCCCCTGAGAGAGAGGGGCTTCTTTGTACTCCTGTATTGTAACACTCAATCTTATTGTATAAGAGAGCGTTTTGTATCATTTTCACATGCCTGGACATAAATGCCTGGACATAAATAAAAAAATATTTGTTTTTTATAAACTGCGACCTCGATCGCAGTCATGCATTGCAAACAAAACAACTTGGACCAGAGACGACACTGCGACCAAGGTCGCATAAGAGTACAGTGCAAACAGAAACAACTGCGACCAGGGTCGACACTGCGACCAAAGTCGCAAAAGAGTACGGTGCCATAAAAAACAGCTGCGACCAAAGTTGCAAAAGACTACAGTGACTGCACTGCGACCAAGGTCGCATAAGACTACAGTGCATTTAGAATAACTGCGACCCGGGGTCGACACTGCGACCAAGGTCGCATAAGACTACAGTGCAATCAGAAACAACTGCGACCCAATACCACACTGCGACCAAGGTCGCACAAGAGTACAGTGCAATATTAAACAACTGCGATCCAATATAGTACTGCGACCAAGGTCGCATAAGACTACAGTGAAATCAGAAAAATTATGTCGCATAAGACTACAGTGAAATCAGAAAAACTACGACCCTGGTCGACACTGCGACCAAGGTCGCATAAGACTAGAGTGCAATCAGAAACAAGTGCGACCCAAGTTTGATAAAACAAATTATGTTAAATACACTGCGACCTTGGTCGCAAGAGACTACAACTCATATTCAAACAACTGCGATCCCATGTCGCATTCGTCTACAAGGAAAGGTCCAAAAAAAAAAATCCCAAAGTCGCACAAATCTTAAACTATAATTTTATCAACTGCGAACCGAGGTCAATAAGTGTATGCAAATCAATTTTTTTCGAAAATACTGCGACATAGTAAAAATAGAAGTAAATAATAAAAACTTGAAATAGGACCTTTTTTCGTCGTGTTACAAATTTTATAAATTTAAAATTTTATTCATCATCTAATGTTTGAAAATCTCTCTCTTAATTGTGACCATGGTTTCAAGATTTTAAAAAAAAAAAACTTGCGACATCGGAAATAAATGTGAAAAAAATTTAAAACTATTAAAATACACAAACACTAAAAATTTGGAAAATATCATTTTTATAGTACCTTTTTCGACGGATGATTCTTAGGCGCCATCAGTTGCAAATATATTTTTTAAAAAGGGACAAAATTTTGAAAGAAAATAACTAATTGAATCAGAATCGCCGGTTGTAATTTTAGAGCTGTAAATTTTTTTGAAAGACAAATTTTTAACATAAGGTAAAAGGTTGTGAGGAGGGTATTTTCGGAAAATAAAATGTTGAGGTGACTGACATTAAATTGGGGCGGGATTTTTCAGGTTTTTGTCCGCCAAAATTTATGACAGATATGGGGTGCGGATGTTGCCACGTCCTCCGGCTGAGAGAACTCTCTCAGCCTGCCGGCTGAGGTACAGTAAGCCCTATACATATATATATATATACACACACATATATATACAGTGTTTTAAATCTCGGCCGATATACCTACCGGTATATCGGCCGAGATATCGGTTTTTTTTCAAAACGAGACGATAAGGCCAAAAAATAACGGATATCGTTTTGGACCGAGATCGGCCGATATATCGCCACGTGGCCGATATATCGGCCGATATCCGAGTTAAAAATCCCGGCCGATATTTGAGTTTAACGGGGATTAGATGGATCGGGTCAGAAATAGCGAAACCCATTAATAAATGGTAAACCCAACCTGCATACCCGCATTCCTTTACTTAAAAACGAAAAAAAACAAAAAAAAAAGAAAGAAAAAAAGGCAAAAACTCTCTCTCCTCTTGACGCTAGGGCTCACGATTGCGAGTCGCGACGCCGCCCTTGATGCCAGCCCCACCGCCGCTCCTCCGATTGCGCCTCCCACCTCCGATCTCCGATTGCCCTGACGCTGCCTCCCATCTCCGATTGCGCCACCGCCCTCTGCAATTGCAACGCAACCGGAGTTATCTCTCCCCTCTCTCGAGCTAGGGCACCGGCGAATCCATCAAGTCCACCGTCGATTGCGACTCTGCAACGCCGCGTCGACCGGAGCTGTAAGTTCTCTATCTCCGCATCTCCCCTCTCTGTCTCTCTTCATCTCTCTCTGTCTCTCTTTCCATCTTCTGCTCCCTCTTTCCCAGTCTCTGTCTCCTTCTCCATCTTTCTCTGTCTCTGTCGCTCTCTATCTCCCTCCATCTTCTTCTATCTCTCTCCTCTCTCTCCATCTGCGACTCTCCCCATCTGCGACTCTCTCGCCCGACTGCGACTCTCTCGCCCGTCTGCGATTCCATCTGCGAGACTGCGAGTCTCTTGCCCGTCTGCGACTCCATCTGCGAGACTGCGACTCTCTCGCCCGTCTCTCTCTCCATCTTTTTCTGTCTCTCTCCATCCCCATCTATCTCTCTCTCTCTCTCCATCTCCCTCTGTCTCCATCTCCTGCTCTCTCTCCATCTCCCCCATCTCTGTCTCACTGTCTCTCTCTCTCCGCATCTCCCTCTCTCTCTCCCCCCCATCTCCCTCTATCTCTGACTCTCTCTCCCATCTCTGTCTCTGTAAGATACAGAGACAGAGAGAGACAGTCTGTATCTCACGCTCTCTCTCTGTCTCTGTATCTTACAGAGACAGAGATGGGAGAGAGAGTCAGAGATAGAGGGAGATGGGGGGGAGAGAGAGAGAGAGAGGGAGATGCGGAGAGAGAGAGACAGTGAGACAGAGATGGGGGAGATGGAGAGAGGCTCTCTCTGTCTCTGTATCTTACGCTCTCTCTCTGTCTCTCTCCATCTGCTGCTCTCCCCCATCTCTGTCTCTCTTTCTCTTTATCTGCTGCTCTCTCCCCTTGTCTCTGTCTCTCTATCTCTCTCTGTCTCTCTCCTCTGTTGCTTTCTCTCCCGTCTCTGTCTCTCTATCTCCCGCTATCTTTCTGTCTGTTAGGAATTCAGTAATTAATAAAATTTTCAATTTTATTTTTTTAATTTTTTTCAGGAAGGAAGATCATCTGCTTCTTGGCGTCGCAGCGGGATTGTACTCTTCAGGTAATCAGGTTATACCATTTTTAACTCCACAGTCCACATAGCCTGTTTGCAAATTGTTTTACACAATAAATTATTTTTTTACAATCTTGTACACAATTTACATATGCAGCACTTTGAACAAAGCACCCATCCATCATGCAATTCATTTATTAGTAGTCATTGCCGCATTCTTATTGTTTTGCCTTCTTGGTAATGTCACAAGATTCTTCCATTTTTTCCTTCTAGTATATAATTTTGAACCTGCAAGAATTTGACACTATTAGTAACTTTATAAAGAAAATACGAGAAGATAGTAGCAAATTTTATATATGCAATAGAAATTTTATAATGTAGTAGCAAAATTTCATATATGCTATAGCAATTGTGTGACTGTGTCATAGATTAGTTTTTTTAAATTGCAGCAAGATGTCATCTTTCGCTGCTTCTAATGTGCAACCAAAAAAAGGAGGGACAGATCTAGCATGGGAATGGGGGCAGAAGGTGCCGAATAAAGCAAACAAGGTTCTTTGCAATTTTTGTAAAAATGAATATGGTGGAGGGATAACTCGTTTTAAGGAACACTTGGCTCATATTGGCGGAAATGTCAAGGCATGTTCTTTAGTTCGCGATGACGTCAAGGAAAAGGTATTGGCTATGTTAAATAAAACGAAGAAGATGAAGGAAGGCAAAGAAACGGAGCTCCAACACTTATTAAGTGAAGTACGTGTTGGTGAAGATGAAGATGAAGAGGCGACAACTGAAGAATCATCAATGTTTAGATTCACAAGTAAAGCGAAGGGAAAAGGACCAATCGATCAATTTATTGCTACACAAACACCGGATGAGATAGTAGGCAATACAAAGCAGCCTACAATGCATACCGTATTTAAGAAGAAGGGAAGAGAGGATGCCGTAAAGTACATTGCAAGATTCTTTATGAAGTCGGAATTGCATTTAATGTCGCTTCGCTTCCCTCTTTCTTGCAAATGGTATTTGCTATTGGTAAGTTTGGACCAACTTTGCAACCTCCAACACCATATGAGTTGAGTGAGACATTTCTTCAAAGAGAAGTGATGGAGACAAATACAACTCTAAATACATTCAAAGAGACTTGTGATATTTGTGGGTGCACTCTTATGACCGACGCTTGGTCGGATCGAAAGGGTAGAAGTTTAATGAATATTGTTGCTCATTGTCCAGCCGGGACGGCCTTCTTGCTATCCCAAGATGCTTCCTCTGATAAACATGATGGAAACTACATTTATAAGTTTTTGGAGAAGGGGATCAATTATGTGGGTGTTGACAATGCGGTGCAAATTGTCACCGATAATGCATCAAACAATATGGCGGCGGCAAACACACTAGCTTTGACACACCCAAACATCTTTTGGACATGTTGTGCGGCACACACCATCAATTTGATGCTCGCCGATATTGGAAAGATAAAGAATATTCGAAGTGCCATCATGATGGGAAGGTCAGTGTCGGTTTACATGTATAGCCACACCAAGTCTCTTGACTTAATGAGGAAAGCTACTGGTGGAGAGATTGTTAGACCCGGAACTACTAGGTTTGCTACCGCATTCTTATCTTTGTCATCCATACGGGAAAAGAAGAAGGAGTTGCAACATATGTTCATTTCTGATGCATGGATTGATTGCGCTCTTTCCAAAACAGATGCGGGTAGAAAGGTATATTTTTATCAGTCAGTAACTCCATATATGATATTTAAATATTCTGATGTTTGTTTGAATTTGTATAGATTGCGGAAATAATTGCAAGCAATAAATTTTGGGACAATACAAATCTTGCACTTAAGGTCTTCACGCCGTTGGTGAAAGTTCTACGAAGAGTTGATGGGGACAAGGTGCCATCCATGGGTTTCCTCTATGGTGATTTGGAGGCTGCTAAAATAGAAATTAAAGCTTCTCTTGATGATGAGAAGAAATATCTTCCTATATGGATGATTATTGATAAAAGATGGAATAAAAGCTTAAGAGTCCTTTGCATAGAGCCGGATACTTCTTAAATCCGTACTTCTTTTATGAAAAGAAAGAGGAGATTGAAAAGGATGGTAGCTTTATGAGTGGCTTCGTTGAAGTCATGCATAGATTTTATCCAGATAATGATGAGATTATTGAGAAGAATGGACAACAATTGCCCATGTATCAATTGAAGCAAGGAACATTTGGTAAGAACTTTGCGCTGCAAGGAGCTAAAAAAATTATTAATCCAGGTAAAATTTTCATTTTAAGAATATATTATATATAAACAATCAAAGTTAGCAAGCAACTAACTATTTCTAAATTATTTAATGCTAGCTCAATGGTGGTCATTCTATGGAACTGATGCTCCCGAATTGAGAACTATGGCAATGAGGATTTGAGCTTGACAACTAGCTCTTCCGGTTGTGAACGGAATTGGAGCACATTTGAGATGGTAGTACTCGTACAATTACATGAACAAATATTTATTTTTTAAATTGCTTTCTTATTTCTTTGTGTGTTCATCTCTTATGTAGGTTCATACGAAGAAGAGAAATAGACTAAGTCCTAAGAAGCTGCATGACTTAGTCTATGTTAAGTTTAATGCTAGACTCAAGAACAAAATTTCTATCCCAAATAGAGATCCATTGGTCACCTACAATGAAGAAGAAAAGATCACTGAATGGTTGGTACCCGACAAGGGGAATGATGAGGCTAGTGATGATGAAGTTTTTCCGGGAGAGCAACTAACTTTTAGGCAAGTGGCGATTGCTATGGGAGCTAATTTGAAGAGGAGGAAAAGTGGAAGAGTGAAGATGTCCAAGAGCATTAAACTTTCTAAAGGGAAGGCATCTTCATCTTCCAAGAAGAGGCCGTCAATGGAAGAGGAAGAGGAAGAGGAGGAAGAGGTGGATTCGGCATCGGATTCATCATTTGATAATGAACCAACAATTCCTTTGGATGATGTTGATGTGTCCGAGTCCGAGTAGAAATGTAGAACATGAACAATGTTGCATTATTTTAGTATTATATTTTTCTTTAAAGACATGTTAGATTTTTGTAACTTTTAAACTTTGGTATGCTTGCTTGCTGGTTACTTATTCGGATAATTAATTTTTTGCTCGGGAAATCATTTTATTTTATTTCATGTTCATTGCGGTATTTCAAAGTTGTTTTTATATGATGTTTAGATGATATTAACTTATTTCTTTAATGATGCTCTTACATGTATTGACTATTGATTTTATTTTTGTGTTTTGAAGGTTGAGCATGTGGTTGATTTATCTTTTGAAGAGGAGATTCTACAAATACATTTGAGGAGCTTCTACAAAGGTCAGTATCCCTTATGAGTTATGACTTATGAGTTATGAGTTTATGATCCTAAACTTGTATTATGTAGTTTCATATGATTTATGTAGGAAATTACATGTATATTCTTCACCCGATATGACGTCCGATATGACGACCGGTATTTAGTACCATATCGCGATATATCACCCGGTATCCGGTATCCGGTATATAATTTTGCCGACCGATATATCGCCGGTATCCGATATTTAAAACACTGTATATATATATATATATATATATATATATATATATATATATATATATATATATATATATATATATATATATATATATATATATATATATATGTATAGGGCTTACTGTACCTCAGCCTGCAGGCTGAGAGAGTTTCTCAGCCTGCGGGACGTGGCTGAATATATGCCACACATCGGTCGCAGAGTGTGGGGCCAAAAAAATCAAAAAAATCCCGCCTAAACAATCGTGAAACAAATTGACAAAAATACCCCTTTTATATGACGACGGCGACTTCTAGCATTGAAAAGTAAAAAAAATATTCCATGGTCGCATACTTAATACAGAATAAAGAATACCGGAGGAAACATGCTATCGTATAGCAATGCGACCTCCTTCAGTACTGCGACCAAAGTCGCAAACTTCTTTCTCATTACGATGGGGATGACGAGGATTACAAGTTTAAAAAATTGTATTTTGTTTTTTTTTAAATATATATAAATCTGTTTTCTAAAGTTAATTGTGTGAATTACATTTTTTACTACTATGTCTTGGTTGAAAAATGCTGTACAATTGTTACAAACCTTCATTTTAAAAATTTTACGCTAAACGAATATACTGCGACCATGGACGCAGTTAATAATTATATTACTTCACCCTTATAAATTTTTAAAATGAAAGGTTGCGACATTGGTTGCAGTTGCTGGACGCAGACTTAATAAATACACTGCGACCTTGGTCGCAGTTGCTGGACTTTAGTCTTAATCAACAACAACACTGCTACCTTGGTCGCAGTTTCTGACCGTAGTCTTAATAAAATAAACGACCGTAGTCTTAATAAAATAAACTGCGACCTTGATCGCAGTTGTTGGTGTTTAGTCTTAATAAAATACACAGCGACCTTGGTCGCTGTAACGGTCCCAGTTTCTAATAAACAAGATTAGGCCTAAAACACCAATTATCTCCAATAATCTTAAAATAAGAAAATTTTGGCAGCATCATCCTTAATATTTCCTTTATTTCTCACTTGCAATAACTAAAAATTTCGGCTCCAAGGCCTACTTATTTTCACTAAGGATTTCGGCACACTCGGCCTACTTATCATGCCACATCACCAAACCTTAACCATATACATATACCATAACTTGCATCCTCCATTGCAAGCATAAATCTTTTCATCAAACATTACAAGAGTTAACTTCCCAACAAATAGCATTCCCACACATGGCCATCATTCCAAGTTCAAGAACATACATATCCAAGGAATTTACAATCCAGAACCTTATATCACATACAAGTCCATGGTCTCAAATACTATAAAGACAAATGTACCTCGAGTACATCCTAACATGTTTTCCACAAAGACTTCAATAGAGTCCATACATACACATTTAATATAACAAGGCCAGATCAAAATGATACCACAACATGTCATGCAATCCATAACTTAACTTTTCCAGTTAGAGAGGTCCCTTACCCTTATCCAAACCTGAAAAGATGGAAAGAAAATAAAATGAGCTCGACAGCTCAATGAGTAAACCATGTCATAGGGTATTGATATAATAATTTCATAAGATAAACAGTTTAGAAGAGGTAAATTACAATGAGTTCCATAAACAACAACTTGTTCAAGTTACCTTACTTGTTCCAAGCTCCATACACATGTGGTCTACATGACTCCACTATCAAAAGTTGCATTTAACTATATCATGACACAAAAGAAATAATTGTATGAGTATGTATGTAATTTTCGTGGGTTAGTCCCCTCACATCAACTCGGCACGTTATATACATAAAGTGACATTTTAGTTTAACACAAGCATTATCAATCATGAATGCAACTTGACAGTTCACTTTTAGATGCCATTCAATCTAAATGAAATTCCCCCGTCTTCCACCTCCTACCGGCTCCCGCACGGCCCCTTCCTCCTTTTATAATATTCATATAAAACATATATGTTTCCCCGTCTTTCCCCCTCCTACCGGCTTCCGCTCGGCCCCTTCCTCCTTTTATATATATATGTATATGTATATGACAAATCCCCGTCTCCCCCCTCCTACCGGCTCCCGCCCGGCCCCTTCCTCCAATAACACAAATGCATCATGCAAGGTCAAGCTATAATATTCATAACAAGCAATTGAAAACTAACTTACACGTCATGTCCGAAATGATGTGCAACAATAAAGAAACATGTACTCGGGTTTCCCAAAATCATGGTAACGCCATAGCGCGCCACCTCCAACCCCGCATGAATATATGCATCATCCATATGTACTCACTAGTACACAATACAATGTTATGACATAAAGAGGGGTTATCCCCATGTACTTTAGTGAACATAAAGTAAGCTTCAAGTCAATTAATCGGCATCTATGGGGTGATTTTAATATGAATCGTATGCTTCACATATGCATCACATTGTTTCTATTTTATAAAGAGTCAAGGTTATACCATATCTATATCGAATCGACTATCATGATGTTGATCCAGAAAAATAGCGAAATAAATTGCTAAATTGGCTCAATTAGGCATAATTAATATACTAGAACATGTATCCTACACACGCATATCATATCGATGTAATGTAGAGACACAACAATCATGTAATACCCTTGCATTTCAATTAACCTAAAGCTAATCACCAAAACAGCGAATTAATATGCTAAACCCTCTCATTTAAGCATGATTATTAAGTTAGAGCATGTACATTACCCATGCATCTCATCACAACCTAACATAGAAACACCACAACTAGGTGATACCCATAAATTTCATTTAGTTGAGAATAACCACAATTAGAATAGCAATATATCAATAATTAGCACACTTAGGAGTCACCTACACAACATTAAAATTCTGATTTTCAAATCTTGATAGAAAAACATAACCCTAATAGTTAGGTTTACTCACAATGGTTTATAGCTCTGAAACAGAGAGTTGGGCCTCAAGAAAGTACTGTTTGGAAGTGCTAGATCCTTCCCCTAACTCACCAGGAATCTCCTCCCCAAAGATCCGGCCTTCCCTCCACTAAAATGCCGCAAAAACCCCTTCTTTGCCGCAGATTTGCGGCAAAGTAGTAGCAGCTCGCGTGCTGCTGCGGCTCTGCTTGCTGTGCGTGCGTGTCTCTTTCTTCCCTCTCGTGGAGTCTTGATCCAGAGTTACAGGAGCTGGGATTTGGGCTAGAGAGGGTGTCCTAGTTTCTTACCTTCAGATTTTAGAGAGGAGATGAAATGGGGGGTTTTAGGGTTCCAAGTTCTTCACTTGGAAGAGGAAATTCTGCAGAATTTGGGGGAGGATGAGGAAGAGGGCAAACTTGGTAGTCACAATTTGAGTGCAAGTTACAAGGTGGGGAGTTATTCTCATGTTGCCACTTGGTCAAGCCCCCCCTTCATGATGCCACATGGACTCCCAAATCTCAATGAGATCTTAGCCTTTAATCTCCCCCCTTGCATGCATACCTACCACTAAAAATATATTAGGGTAAGCTTGGTTGATTAAGGGGAAATGAAGGATTAAGTTGAAATCATCTTTACCATTGCTAAGTCATTAATTTGCCCAAAAAAATACATGCACATAAGCCTTCATGCCATTCATTCTTAGTCACCACAATTCAATAGTTAAAAGAAATTTTGAAAAGGAAAGTGGGTCAACTAATTAAGCTCAAGTTGTTGACATTGAAACATGGAGGGTGACTACTTCTAGATAATGCCTTAAACAAAAATTCTTAATAATTAAGATGAGGAGAAATTAGGTAAAATAAAATTTTGGTTGTTACAGTCGCAGTTGCTGGTCTTTACTCTTAATCAACAACATCACTGCGACCTTGGTCGCAGTTGGTGGTCTTTATAAATAATCAACAACAACACTGCGACATTGGTCGCAGTTGATGGCCGCAGTCTTAAAAAAATAATCTGCAATCTTGGTCGCTATTGCTGGTCTTTAGTCTTAATCAACAACAACACTGCGACGAGGTAAACAACAACACTGCGACGAGGTGACACGTCACCACAGCAGTTGCTTAGTCGCAGTCTTTGGTCACAGTGTCGACCCTGGTCGCAGTAGTTACTGTTTGCAATGTATCTTATGCGACCTTGGTCGCAGTGTCATCTATGGTCATAGTTGTTTAGTTTGCAATGCATGGCTGCGACCAAGTTCGTAGTTTATTAAAAAAAACAAATATGCTTTTTATTTATGTCCAGGCATTTATCTCCAGGCATGTGCAAATGATACAAAAACGATCTCTTATACAATAAGATTGAGTGTTACAATATAGCAGTACAAAGAAGACTAATCATCAAAAAGATCCCTTGTTGACTAAGAGCAGTGGTGTTATTGAGGTCTTTTATTTATGTCCAGACATTTATCTTCAGGCATGTGAAAATGATACAAAACGCTTTGTTATACAATAAGATTGAGTGTTACAATATAGCAGTACAAAGAAGACTAAACATCAAAGTAGCCAAGAAGACTAAACATCAAAAGAGCCCTTGTTGACTAAGAGCAATCTTCTTCTTGAGGTCTGGTGGCAGCAGAATCCTCCGATTCCAACTGACCCTCCAAAGTGCCGGGATACGATCTTTCGTTGATGAACATCTCTTCACCAGAAGGTTATCCAGTGAGCATGGAGTTTCCTCGATGTCACTTCTGGGGTAAGAGAGGGAGAATGAGACCTCATAAGGTATGCTACCCACCACTATATCCACCACATCCCCCGCCGCCATACCCACTCTGACCATCCGTTACCAGCAAGCTTGACTGGTGCATCAAGTCAGAGCAGATCTCGGTGAGGCTTAAGTCCTCGTCAGGGATCATGACTTCTTCCCTTGTGAACGACGAGGACCATGACTTCTTCCCTTGTGGACGATGAGGTCTATGACTTCTTCCCTTGTGGACGAACATCGATCAAGTTCGTCCGTAGGGTCATCTTCATCCATGGAGGCAGGCCCCTGTTAGAGACTCTGAAGAAGGCGGAAATTCTCAGAGCAATTGCTCTCGAAAGAAAACAGTCTAATTATGGGCTGTTAAAGGGAGAGGGTGAGTCCTATTTATAGGCAGCCCATAATAACCATAATTAATGGTTCATTAATCAGAATCGTCGGCATTAATGGTCTCCAACCGCCAGCGCCGGTTTGGCATTAAAAGACATTAACGCCTAAACCCAATGAAGAGCCGACGCGTGGACAACCGCTTCGGGAAACAACGAATGGTGCGGGGTTCGTCAAAGTAGACTTGACGTTAAAAGATCTCATAAAATCTTTATGACAGGTCGCGTCTCACGGAGTGACTCCAAGTCGCATCAGACAACAGACAACTTTTCATTTTTCATTTAGATTCAAAAAATGACTTAATCCAAAAACAACACTTAATAAAACAACACTTACTTAACGTACTGCGACCAAAGTCGCAGTCCATGTAATGCAACCCTAGATTGCAGTTGCTGGCCATCTTTATCAATAACAACACTGCGACCTTGGTCGCATTTAACCACGTACACTGCGATAAAAGGCTTTGACTAAGGTCGCAGTTTAAATGTACAATGCGACCAAAGACTCTGACTACATTATATACAAAAAAATTAATTACTTAACGTACTGCGACCAAAGTCGCAGTCCATGTAATGCAACCCTAGATTGCAGTTCCTGGCCATCTTTATCAATAACAACACTGCGACCTTGGTCGCATTTAACCATGTACACTGCGACCAAAGACTTTGACTAAGGTCGCAGTTTAAATGTACAATGCGACCAAAGACCCTGACTACATTATATACAAAAAAATTAAACTATAAAGTAGAATTTTATCGCAGGCTGAAAAAATTGATCTGAAAAGAGCGGCAAAAATAAAAGGGGGAAAAAATAATAATAAACAATAAGGAAAAGTTATCATAAGGGGTATTTGGTAATTTAACTTCTACCTAAAAGCGGGCCGCAAGTCAGTGAGGTGACAAATTGAGCCACGTCACCGCAGGCTGAGAGAATACTCTCAGCCCGCGGGCTGATATACATTTTTCTCATATATATATATATATATCGTGCTTGTTGCCCAACGGCAGGATACTTTACAATTAAATAATATTTTAATGTATATATATGTATCGTGCTTGTTGCCCAACGGCAGGATACTTAAATAATATTTTAATGTGCAGAAAGGAAGAATTGGCTCCTTAGTTGGCCAACGAGGCAATTTAAAGGATTCACGGGGATCATATATGAAAATGTGCTTGCTTTCCAGCATCAATTGAAATATTTTCCACGCTGCGTAAAGGAGTGAGGCACAAATGTCGGTGGAAATATCCGCTCCCCAAACTCGAACGCCACAACAAAGCTGCGAAACGAACTCCGGTCCAAAATCTCCACCGCCGCCTCCCCCGTCACCTCCACGATATTCCTTTTTCAATGAACCAGCCACAATCTAATATTATAAAACCCTAGCCCACCCTCGATAATGGCGGCAGTTCCGTCCGCCGCCGCCTTCGAGATCTCCCTTCCGCCGCCCACCGCCGCTGCTGGCCTTTGCCTCGCCCAGCTCCGGCCGCCGCCGAAGCTGACGTCACATCGCCCCTCGTCGCGTCTTCCCACCGCGGAAATCTTCTCGGTTATCGGTTCTCAATCGAATCCCCTTCCCTTCTTGTGCTGCTTCTAGATGGAGCGCCGATTCTTGTTATTGTTGTTTTTGTTGACGCTGATGCTGTTGGTTTTACTGACTGAGGGTTTGGTGGCAGAGTGCTCCGACGGCAGCGTCATCTTCCGTTTTGCCGATGCTGAGGATTTGACGGAGGGGGAAAGTATAGGGTCAGGGGAAGAAACGGAGTCGAGAGAGCCTGGATACGTAGAATTTGGGGGTAAAACGAATGGAGCAGTGGAAAGTTCCAATCTTGCATCAGAAAGTGAGGTTTTAGTGCAGGGTTTGGGAATCGAGGGTGGGGATTCTGTTGTTGAGATGGCAAGATTGGCATCTGATCAGGAGAATGAGAAGAAAGTGGTGATAAGTTTGAACTCGAGTGTGGCAACATTGGGATGGAGAGTACTACATTGTCTGGAGACTGAGAAGCTAGAACGAGTCGGGGTTTTTGATGGAGATCATGAATCGAAGACCGAAGAGAGTGAACTGAGTGAGAAAAGGACCGACTTGGAAGTGGAATCCGAGATTGCTCAAGGCATGTCAGTTTCCATAGGGATTTATGGAAAACATGAACAAGTGAAGGCTAAGGTTTCAGGTAGTGAGAGGGCATTGGAAGTTAGACAAGTTTGTTTAGAGGAGGAAGGCTCTACATTGATGTTCAGGGGTAAGAACTGAAGGATGCTATGGGTGAGGAGCGGGAAGATCATGTCAGTAGTATAGAAACCAGCAGTGACAGTCCCCAAAATGATCAGGTTTCGAGTGTGGTTTCGGAAGAACTGGAAGCGACGGAACCTGCAGAGGTTGGCCTGGAAATTAAAGACATGGCTTTGCAGTCGGATGAAGTATTGGAAGAAGAGATAAGTTCTGATGTAGATGTAGAGTGGAAGGGGGAAGATAGTGATAGGGATCCGCTTATTGAAGAAGTTTCAACACTGGGTGGTGATGATAGTGTTCAAATTCTGATTAGTGGGATTAGTGAAGAACCATCAAATGATGCACTGTTATCAAGGGAAAGGTTTGAAGTTGATAGTGGGGCATCAGAGGTCTCTGTTACAAACTTACAACCATGGCTGATCTAGATATGGATGCAGGATCAAGTTCTGTCCATGTAGAAGATGCAAGGGAGATCGATATGGCTGAAACTTCAGTTATGGTAATTGTCGTTACTGCCATTCCCTAACTTATTTACATTATAATGTTAGTACATGCTGCTATATGGTCTTTCTAGATTATGTTTTTCTCCCTAGATGTTTCCCTCAAATTATTAGCAATTTGGCAATTCACCACGAGAATATAACTTCTCGCTGCTTGAGACCATTAAATAGGTTAAAAATAAATGCTAAACACAACAGCTTGAATGAATAAAATATACGGATAAATTGTACTTTGTTTACAACAAAGCTACATGACTTTGGTGGAATATAACCTACCCTTGTTTTTATTCCAAACCCTAAGTGCACTTATCAAACTTTCATTAAAGTAAGGTATATGTCAAGACATTTCCCTTGTTGGGTAAGTGGAAGTTTGCTTGAGAGTAAATGAAAAGTGGAGTAATGCTTCCAAGCATGGGACACAGAATAAGACCACGTAGATCAGAATAGCATTCACAGAAATGTTCTAACATAGAGTAGAATCGAACATGGAAAAAATTCGTTATTTCAACCTTCTTTCTTTATGTCAAAAGCTACACGAAAATTCTCAAAACCGAATATAGATTATTCCAATGACTCAAAAAGGCCAGAAGTCCTAAATAATATAGATTTTTCACACTTCTTCAAGTACCAAGGGTTCATAAAAATGAAGATTATAATCCTTTTTTGTCTGTTCCATTATTTAGACATGTCGTTGACTCCAAGTTGTTTTCAGTTCGATCAACTATCCTTTTTGAAGTCGTGCAAGTTGCTTTTGGCTTAAAGCATTGTAAATGCTTAAAAGAAAGAAAGGAGAGCCCGATGCTATCAAGGAAACAGTTGAACTCATCCATAGCAGAAATAGAAGGCTTTCTTTAGGGGTACCTTTCATTGCGTCCCTTTCGCACTGAGCATGAAACAGTTTGCGAAAAGTCCTATGGTAGACATGAGCTGCAGAGTGTTTGAGAATAAGGTAGGGTCCTCAGTCGTAGTAGGATCAAGTGCATGCCAGCGGAATCATGGCTGGACAGAGGCGGGGGCTGCTTCCTACCACGTAGTTGGCAAGGTTTTCGAGCGGGGAGCATATGAGCCAGAAGCCTCTTCTCTCTCATTGTTTCGAGTCTAACTTGGATTGAAGGATTGAGAGTTCCGATTTCATATGAGAAAATTTTTATCTTCCGTTCAGGCTCAGCTGATCCGTTATCGACGTGGATTTCACTACTTGTTGGAAAGCGAAACAGTCAGCATTTGCGTGCTTTCTTGCAGCATGGAAACTGCACATGGTTTTCTCTCGCGAAGCAATTTCTGTCTTGAACCTCATCAGGTGGCTCCGGTCTTTCTTTCTCAAGAATGAAGGCAAGTCTTGTGGTAGTACTAAGATGCAATACTCCTTCAGGCTGGACAAAGGGACAGGAAAATAAAAATAATAATTCATTTCAATGAATCCAATCGCTATCTGTAAAATCTAGTAAATACCTATCCGTCTTTCGAAACCTTATGGATGTATAATCCAAGCCGAGAGTGGAGTTACGTGAACAACCGTCTAATGGAAAACAACTTTCACGTTCGGTTCATAGACAGTTTCTAAATATCCCCGATATAACCCCGATATTGCGCCGATATTGCGTTTACAGCACCTAGCCGCAATGACTTGGCACATCCAAACCGATATAGCGTTTTTCATCCAAAATCGTCGATAAATAGGCATGGACCCGATATATCGGCCGCAATTTTGGCGATTTTGGACCCGATATAGCGTTTTACACCCAATTTCTAGGTTAGCTATTTGGGTAATTCGAGTGATGTGACAATGTGACATTTTTGAAGATTCTACACTTGGGTAGTGATTATGCATTCATAGGCTTAATGCAAGTTATCGAGTTAAGTATATCTTAAACATATAAGTACGATGTTTTATGTAGATTTATATAATTTATGCATATATTATCTTATTGAGATGCGATTTAAGACAAGAAGATATGTATATTATAGTCCGATTTTGACATCCGATTTTTGAAAATATCCCGATATATCTCTGATATATCCCCATCTCCGATAAATTTTTCCGGCCGATGTAGCCGTTGTGGCCGCTATTTAGAACACTGTTCATAGAGCATTTTTTCATTGAGAATTCCTCGTTCTCGAGCCAATCTCCTCGGTTTCTATTAGCCCAGGGTTCTTTATTCTTTATTATTATTTATATCAATATTAATGCTTTATCACACTACCTTTATAAGGTGACCATACATATTGGAATCATCTATCATTGATCTTTTTGTCTCTTAACAAGTAAAGAGGATCATGCATAACCAAAAGAATTGTGAAAAATATGTGAATTTATCTGGTTGAGGCATACTTGATTGGCTTTGACCATGTCTTCCGAACAATTTTATTACATATGGCGTGAGATGATTCCACATATCGAGGTCGTTGTTACGAAAATGGGATCTCCAATAGCTGGAGATAAGAGATTCATATGAGAAAACATAAGTAAACGGGCTTCTGCTTGCCTATTCATTATGCTTTAGCACGCTAGGTATGCTTATGCTTCTCTTATTTCTTAAAAAAGCTGTTCATGCTACTCTACGAATTATGCCAATCTACTATGTTTTTTCCCCTCTAGATGCAATTCTCTCTAGTCTATGTTGGCTTCCTTGGCACTTCTATGGCATAGGCAAATTATTTTTAAGGCAAATTGGTTACCATGTTTTTGTGTGTCAAAAGAGATTATAAATCTGTACTCAATTTTAATTATGAGTTAGTAACAGAAGCTTAGGGTTAGTATATTGTCTTAATGACTCATTTATGGCATGTGTAAGCCAAGGGCACTATTATCTTCTAGCCGCACCTTATTTTTATGTTTGTATTGTAATTGTAATCATCTTTCGTTGATCCATTTCTTGGATATGATATTTGATGTATGATAAAGCTTGCAGAACTTTGTTCATTAGCTTCTGATTGTTAAACCAGGATGACAACCATATCCGTACCAACACTTTCCCTTTCTTCAGGTGCTGCAATATTGCCTCATACATCGAAGGTACATATACACATCAATATTTGTGTCAACATCTATTCTTAGCTTTTCTTCTAATAATGGTTGACAAGAGCATATTATTGTTGGACATGGCATCACACAAATGACGACCTTTCATACTTTATAATCCTTGAAGGGATATAAGAAGCTATAAGCATGTTTTTTAACATAAAATATGTTGTATAGACTCTTAGTATATTGGTTTTGTGAAATAGAGGATAACTGTAATTGTGAGTATACAATTTTACAGCATGCGACGTGACCTTTTTTCCTTTCCTTTTATTTCTCTTCTCTTTTCCCCTGGAGATAGGCCAAGCCTAGTGCAAGCAGGATGGCCGACTACAAAGAGCCTTTACCACCATACAATAGTGACACTTGCACGTATGATGTAACTTAATATCTTGTTATATTTTTTTCTTAATATTGGTTGAAATAAATTGGAATCATGGCAATTATTAAAATGCAATCCTTTTCATACTGTTTATTTTCTTCAAAGGAAATAACAAGCTTATAAGCATGTTCTGTAATATCAATTATGTAACATTGAAACTCGAGCGTGTTGTCATGCAAAATGGGGAATACTTGTGATTTCAAATAAACAATTTAACATCATATACTATTTAATCAGAAAGTTTGAATTCATTGACAACTGTAGCCTGGTTCAATGGTACTTATGTAAATGTTACAAATCCAGTTCAGTGGTTCTTTTTTTCCCTCTGTATGTGGTGGGTGGGTTGTTGGTCTTGTGTGTGTCTGTGTGGGTAGATGAATCTATTTTGTACACATTTTTACGGCTACACCCTATATGTTGATGTCTACCTATATTTACCGAAACCTCCAGAAATATATTTCTTTTTTAGTGATTTTAGGATTTTAAGATCCCTCCCAGTAAACTGTAGATAAATGTGTTCTACGAGAGGGCTGGTCAATTTTACCAATGAGAGCTAATGATGTGTCTGTTGTTAGCTATGCATACTTGCTAGTTGCCAGGGGGTATGACCATAATGCTGTTTTATGTGGGTGATGAGGACATCACGCCGCTTAGGGGCCAATTTGATTGAGTCTATTTCAGGAAGCAACGTAACGCAGTTCTTTGGTTTTAGCTTAGTTTTGTCTTAGACTTATTTTATGTAGTTTAGTTGATGTAATAGGTATTCTTTTTGTAGGTGTTTAATACCACATCGGTTATTTCTTAGAAGACCCTTCCTGTAAAGCCTATAAAAGGCCCCCTTGACTATTTCATTGGGATATTGAATGATTAAAACTTTCCCCCAACTATCCAGTTAAATTTCTGAGTTTATTGGCTCTCAAGTTTTGGGTGAGAAGCCCGCGTAAAGGGTGGAAACCCGAAATTCCATCTTGTTTTAAATTTCAATTTAGTTACAATTTGAAGGTGATTGCGATCCAGGTTATCTTATATCAATTTAGTATCAGAGCCTTGATTTCAATTCCCTTCAATTTTTCCCATTGCAAACTCTTTTCCACTCTCAAAACCCTGGATCTACATCAAATTCCAGACCTAGATCCAAAAAAATACACTGTAGGAAATTCCCCGAAAATTCCTTTCGAAAATCCCTGTTAATTCAAAATATGCACTGTTCATCTTCAATTCCTCTCCCACCAAATTCCGTCGCTATCATCACCGTCGTCCCCATCCCACACCATACATCTCCTTCACCAGATCCGCCACCCAAGCTGATGAAGTCGACACCTTCGCCATCCGCCTCCGACATCAAATCTAAGCGTCACCAACAAAGTCGATGAAGACGAAGCCAGAGCCCGCCAGATCAGAGCGTAGCCAACCTCGCCCTTGCATAGCAGTGCCTTCGCCGGAGTTTTGGCGCCGCGCCTTCGTCGGAGATCATCAAAGCAGATCACCACGCCATCGTCCTCGTCCAGAGATCCGCCGACGCTTCCCTCTTTGAACTGACTTCATCATCATCCTTATCATCACCTCCCACCTACCTCGTCATCGATCTCCTCTAGAGCCAGGATCATTGTCATTGCTAAAGCCCTCGCCGACATTATCGGAGCACTTTGGAGCGGATCGGAGCGGATTGAAGCTTCCAAAGCCTCGTCGAAACTTCCAGAGCCTCGATCGAAGCTTCCAGAGCCTCTCCAGCCGTTCGCCATCTTCGTTGGACCCTTGTCAATGCTCAGGGAGTCTCCAGATCAGCTTCTCTGACTGAATCCACTCAAGCGTCGCCGAATCTCCATCGTCATCACCCTCGGAGCTGGAGTTTCGCCGTTATTTGTCGCCAAGCCCTAACTGAGATCAAAAGAAGGAAAAGGGTGATCAGGTGAGAGTGAAGCGGGTCCCCTTAAAAGATTAAACCCGTTCGAGTTTAAATTGTGAACTCGAATCGGGTCGGATCCAGACCGCTTGACCTGACAAGACCTGGACCCGCGACCCGGTTTAGGTGACGTCACTGCTGACGTCAGCGTCTGAGTCATTCTACTAAGTTGACTTAGTCCAGCGAAGCTCTGACTCAGTACAGAAGCAAAGCAGCACTTTCGAAGGCCGTTCAAGGCAAGTCCAAATCGAGCCGTTTTTGAGGCAGCGGATTCGTGACGACCAGTACCACGCGCCTACGGCAGTCACGTTCAGGTTTGAGCCTCGGTCGCCTCCTGGTAACTTTGAATATTCTGTTGAGTTATTCCTGCTACTTAATTGAGATATCTAGCTATTCCAATGTGTTGCAAGGTAGAATTTTTTGACTGTTGCTCACTAAATAGTGAGTTGTGTGATTCTGACTTTGAGTGATAACCTGACTTGATATTAACTGTGTAACTAAATTAGTTTGAATTTGTGATCACTTGACTTAATTTGAAATTAACTGTGTTAGCACGTGTTTTTGTCACTGTCTCTTTATTATATTTTCTTAATCACGTGTTAATCTACATAGCTTAGAGTTGGTATTATTTATCATTGATCTAATCCCTGACTCCTCCTGCAAAGCATTTATCTCATTTTAAGATCAGCTTGGATCTTGCATGTCTCTAGAAGTGATGGAACTTTTTTTGTAGGAGAAACTTCAGCACCAATGGCCCCTATCATTCATGATACACTTAACACACTCATTGATAAGATAGAAAAGATGGACCAGCAGCTACAGGAAGTTAGGGATCAGGTTAATGTCAACTGTAGGGATCTAGCAACCCAACTTGATAGGCTAAAAACCAATCGGAGGAGAGCCACAGAGGAGGAAAATTCTCGAAACGGCAGTAGGTTACCCAAGCGAGAGCGAGTTCAACCCTACAATACAGCTGACGCTGATGCGTAGTATATCAAGAGCGTTAAAGTTGATACTCCTTCCTTCGACGGGCACTTGTACCCTCAGGTTTATATAGCACTGGCAGTTGGCTATGGACTGTTATTGATATTGGCATGACATGTCTGAGTTTAGAAAGATTTGATTTGTCATGATGAAACTAATGGGACAAGCGGGACAATATTGAAAAAACCTTGAGAGGAGGATGATGTATAGAAGGGAAGACCCAGTGGAGATTGGGAAAGCATGAAATAGAAGCTTATATTAAAGTATTTTCCACATCATTCAGTCAGCAATTACTGGACAAGTGGAATCGATGGACTCATGAGAACAAGTCAGCCACTGATTACATTGTTAAGTTTGATGAATATTTGAATTGGTGTGGAGCAATCAAGTTAGAGTCTCTCGAACAGACCCTATCTAGGTTCAGGTCCGGTCTTAGGGATGATTACCGCCGAGAGCTCATCGCTCTAGGCATCACGACTCTAGAGCAAACATATCAGCTAGTGACCGACTTAGATGAGTCTAGAGGATCCTATCTTCATCGAATTGATTTTAGGGATAACTCTAAAACCGCCACTACTAGCAAGTCAAGTTTTAACCGATCTTTTCTTACCCCGAGCAAACCTACCTCTAGTTCCTCTAGCGTCAAACTAGCAGGTCCTTCTGGTGCAAAGCTAACCACCTCCGAGAGAACGGTTAATGAATCAGGAAAGGTTAACCGACGGACCCAATGTTATAGGTCAAGGTTATGGACTCCTTGCCAGCCAGTGCCCGAGTCAAATTAAAATCCTCGTCGTGAAAGTTTCCAATGAAGATATAGAAGAAGAAGAGGATGATGGAGAAGTGGCCATACACCAAGATGATGACTCGAATGCCTCTGTCGAAGAGTATGAATTCATTAGGTGCATTAGAACTGTGGAAGTGATGAACCTATCTCATGGTGTAGGCCGAGCCCAATTAGGAGTGGTTAGGTGCACCTTAGCCTAGCCTGAGCCACTCAATGGCTGGAGAAGGACTGCCATATTTCAAACTTACACAAAAATTAAAAATAAGAGCTGCAAGGTGATAGTGAATAGTGACAGTTGCATCAATGTCAGTCGCGTCGAAGTTAATCACCACCTTGGGGATGAGACCGGTGAAGCATCTAAACCCCTACAAAGTCACATGGATTGATGCTACATCCATATATATTTAAAAGAGATGTCAAATTCCTATCCAATTTGCCACGTATATAGATAATCTGTGGTGTGACATACTCCCTATGGATGTTAATCATCTTATTTTGGGTCGACCATGGTTGTTGGACTTAGATGTGACCATATATGAACGTACCAACCAATGATCTTTCATCTATAACAGCAAAAGGGTGAAGCTAATGTCAAATCAACCGAAACCACCAACCCGAGAAAAAAAAAGGTTGGCAAAGGCAAAGGAGAAGTGGATGTTCTAACTCCTGGAAAGAAGAGTGATAACGAAAAAGATAAGATGGTAATGAATTTGATTAGCCACGATCAAATTAAAAGGGAATGATGGTTCTACTTGTTATGCACTTGTGGCTCGAGAGGCTAAGCGAAAGATTGAGGTGCAGATCCCTGGGTATATTAAACCAATCATGGAGGAGTTTTTCAAAATCCTCCCACAAGATTTGCCAGGTGAGTTGCTTACCATGCGAGACATTCAACATGCTATTTACTTAGTCACAGGAGCAACTTTGCCAACCTGTCCCACTACAGAATGAACCTTACTGAACATGCGGAGTTACAACGGCAGGTAGAAGAGTTACTTGACAAGGGGTTCATCAAAGAGAGTTTGAGCCCGTGTGCAGTTCCCGCACTTTTGACGCCAAAGAAGAATGGTACATGGCGTATGTGTGTGGATAGCCGCGCAATCAACAAGATCACCGTCAAGTATCGTTTCCCCATTTCCCGTCTTGATGATTTTCTGGATATGACGTCAGGTGTCACAATCTACTCCAAGATTGATCTTAAGAGTGGGTGCCACCAAATTAGAATCCGGCCAAGAGACGAATGAAAAATTGCATTTAAAACTAAAGATGGGCTGTATGAATGGTTGGTTATGCCATTTGGACTGTCCAATGCTCCTAACAACTTCATGAGAGTGATGACTCAATTGTTTCAGCCATTTATCGGTAAATTCATATTAGTATACTTTGATAATATACTGATTTATAGCCGAACTCAGGAGCAATATGTGGGCCATCTGAGGCAAGTCCTCCGCACACTCTAAGCTGAGAAGTTTAATGAAAACTCAAAAAAGTGTGCTTTTTGTACAGACAAGGTTGCCTTCTTAAGATTCGTGGTTTCATCCGAGGGAGTTCTGCTGACCCTGAAGGTGAAAGTAATCACCGAGTGGCCACAACCCCGACCGCTTAGGGAAGTCGGGAGTTTTCACGGGTTAGCCCCTTTCTATCGTCGGTTCATAAAGAACTTTAGTGCTATTATGACACCTATAACAGGCTGTCTGGAGAGCGAGAGATTCCAGTGGACTTCTGTCGCCACCAAAGCTTTTACAGAAATCAAAGTACCTCAATTCTCAGAAGAGGCTGAATGCGAGACACAACAAATGGGTAGAGTTCCTCCAGGATTACACATTTGTTCTCAAACACAAGACAAGAGTTGAGAATAAGGTCGCTGATGCGCTCAGCCGGCGTATTATGATTTTAGTAGGTATGAGCGCAGAAGTGATTGGGTTCGAGAGATTGAGGGAGGAGTATGACTCATGCCCCGACTTTGGAGAAACTTACGGCACATTACGGGACGGCTCCGTTCGTGAAATGGACGGCTTTCTGCTACAAGACGATTATCTATTCAGATTCCGTAAGTTATGTATTTCCCGTACGTCCCTCAGGGATTTTCTTTTTTGGGAAAAGGGATTTTCTCTTTTGGAAAATACATGTTGGAGGTCTGGCTGGACATTTCTGTCAGAACAAGACGATTGAGGCTATTGAACACCGATTTTACTGGCCGAGCTTGAAGAAAGATGTCGCTAAGATCGTCGGCTAGTGTCGCATGTGTCAACTGGCCAAGCAACAAAAGCAGATTGCTAGACCTTACACTCCTCTCCCTGTGCCCAATTGGCCTTGACAAGATGTGAGCTTAGATTTCATTAAGGTTACCAAAAACTCTGAAAAGGCACGACTCTATCCTAGTAGTAGTTGACCGATTCTCCAAAATGGCTCACTTCATTCTGTGCTCCAAAACTTCCGATGCGTCTCAAGTAGTTGTCTTGTTCTTTGATAATATCGTCAAGTTGCATGGGTTACCTAAAACTATAATGTCCGATTTGTTAGCTACTTCTGGCAAACACTTTGGCACAAGATGGGCACCGAACTGAAATTCTGGACAACTTTTCATCCACAAGATGGCCAAACCGCGGTAATAACATGACTCTAGGAAATCTCTTTAGGTGTCTTGTTGGGAAAAATTTGAAAACTTTGGATCTCATTTTGCCTATGGCCGAATTTGTATACAATGATTTTGTCAATAGGATTACGGGTCTTGGTCCTTTTGAGATAGTAACTGGTTTTAAATTTAGACAGCCAGTTGATTTAATTCCCATGGCTCATCATCATTTTAGGGTATCAGACTCTACATCAGCATTTGCATCTCATATACGTGCACTATATGAGGAGATCAAAGAGAAAATAATGAAAAATAATGTTGATTATAAATTTTTTACAGATTTACATCACATATTAAGAACATTTAATGTCAGTGATTATGTGATGGTCCGCATGAGACCCAAGTGGTTTCCTGCGGGAATCGTGAGGAACTTACACGCGAAGCGCAGGCCATTCCAAATCCTCGAGAAAATCAATTCAAATGCTTATGTGGTGGATCTCACTAGACTTGGGCATCAGTTGCATTTTTAATATTGAGGACTTGGTTCCATATAGAGGTACATTTGATACCCCTTCTGATCCATTCATAGATGAGCCTACCCAGGATGTTCTTTCTGAGAGCCCCCACTACCTCCACTTCCCCCTAAACTATCCTATGCGATAGAAAACATAAATTCTATGTTGGATGATCAGATTGTCTCTATTAGAGACGGAGGGACGCGACACTATCTCATTAAATGGAATGGAAGACCTGATTCAGAAAATTCTTAGATTACCGAAGAGGACTTCCGGCATCTTGACCCTGACCTACTAGAGCGCTACCAGAGCCAGCATCATCTTTCTCCCACACACTCGACGGGGTCGAGTTCTTCCCACTCGGGGGATTGATGAGGACATCACGTCGCTTAGGGGCCGATTCGATCGAGTCTATTTTAGGAAGCGACGTAATGCAGTTCTTTGACTTTAGCTTAGTTTTGTCTTAGACTTATTTTATGTTGTTTAGTTGATGTAGTAGGTGTTTTTTTTGTGGGCGTTTAGTACAACATCGGTTATTTCCTAGAAGTCCCTTCTTGTAAAGCCTATAAAGGGCCCCTTTGAATTTTTCATTGGGATATTGAATGATTTAAACTTCCCCCAACTATTCAGTTAAATTCCTGAGTTTATTGACTCTCGAGTTTTGGGTAAGAAGCCCGCGTAAGGGGTGAAAACCCGAAATTCTATCATGTTTTAAATTTCAATTTTTAGTTACGATTTGAAGGTGATTACGATCCAGGTTATTTTACATCTGTGAGTTTAGAACAGGTGTGACCGTGGTGTAACCCTCCATGATCCTTGTTCTAAGCAAGAAAACGCGTTTAAATTTGTTAGGGAGTTGCATCATCTCTGCGCCACATTATAAGGAAAATGAGCAAATTAAATCACTTTCCCAAAATATATGTTTTGGGTATTTTGTACCCGATAATCTTTTTAAGTAAATAATAAGGTGGATGCATGGTGTTGTGGCAAAGTAATTATGCCCAAGACACATTAACGGGTAATAGTCTACAAAGAGTATGTGGCCTTTGATTTTCAATTGCAGAAATTGCTCTTTAGATTTATCTGATGTCGGTAACAACATTTTTGTTTGACATTTTAATTAATGTGTCTAATGTGTCTGGTCTGCATATATAATTAGAAGGCATAAGGTGATATGGATGATTCTTCCGGCACATCGATAGGCATATGATTAAATATCTTAATACATTATGTGATTTCAGCTGACTGGCTTTAAAATATTATGGTTTTTATCCAAAATAAAGAGGATTTTGCAATGTTCAAGTTTGCAAAATAGTTGCCCATACCGTCATTTGGTGTCTTTTAGAACACACAATTGAAACTGAAATATATCTATCAATTCTTAAATTCAGTTTACGTTGCAGTTTTGCCATCCCAATGATGAGTTTTTGTTGCCTTCTGGTGCCCATTGCATATTGAACAATTTGAATTGGTTTCGGTGTATGCTACCATATCTGATACCTTCATTGCTCAATCAATTTGTTGCTTGTGTGGTATAATAATACACATGGTCAGTAATGAGAATAATAATTTCAGGCATTGACAGGTGGAGAAGATGCTTACTTTGTGGCATGCAAGAACTGGTTTGGGGTGGCAGATGGAGTTGGTCAATGGTCGCTTGAAGGTAAACTAGAAATCCTTTCTGTATAAAATTTTAATTTATTTTGATATGACGTCTAGCTACATTTTTGTACTTGTGGAAATCCACTTCTATCATCCTCTCATTCATTTGAACCACCTAAGGCTTCACTTTCATGAAGACTTTGTTTCGAATACATTTAAACTCAAGTTAATTATTCTGCAATCTGCATTATGAGTCTACTGCCACGTGTCTATTTGTAGCTGACTTTTGAATAAGAAACTTCAAGATATAAAATAGATTTTATCACGTATGTTTAAAATGGCTCGATATCTGGTGGAAAGTAGCTGAATATTACAGAGGCGGTAGTTGGCAGTTCACACAGAAATTTATAATGGAACATAAACCTGGAGGATGGAAGGCTGCAAGGGTCATGTGCTATATCTCGTTGCTGATTTACTAAATAGATACTGATGGGTGGTGTAATCACAGAAGTAGTTGTCTTATGTTATGAAGCATGTTGCCTTTTATTGTAACGTCGTCTTGTTCACCACGTATCACACCGCACGTATCAGATAAGTCACTTGTTGCCAAGTCATTTGGTTATTTATGTACTATTTTAAAGATTGTTATGTGTGACTGTCATATCATGTCGTGCCCATGTCAGTATGATTTTTTTGCTCCTTAGATCTTAGGAACAACACCCTCTGTCGGGGAGGAGGGTAGATGTGGAGGGATGAAACAGTACACTTTACAATCAGTCCTGTGCCCTTGTCCGACACCTGTTTGTCCTTGCAGGACACTTGCTGGCTCAGTATGACACAGATGGTCTCTTTTCTGTTTCAAAATAACCTAATGTCATGTGGTGGTATTGGCTTTAGAAGAATTCTTAACATTATGTGTCGTACATGCCAAAGGCATTTCTAGCGCTGCGTTGATTGACTTGTTCTTGAGGCTTTCTCTTCTACTATCTTAAAATAGTATAGAATAATAAATATCAAATGAGATATTTTAGAGTTTGGGTTAGTTAACTTATGAATCAGGTATTCTGGGTGCTATGCTAAGATCAGAATTGATGGCAATCCTTGCTCTCAATGTACTGCACCTTTGAATTCCAGCTTGCTGGGACAAATATAAGAACTGATATCTTCTTCAATTGTCTACGTGAAGAACAGCTAAAAAATATAATATGTAGCCATTTTCCTTCCCTTGATGTTGTTTTTAGACATGGGTCTGATATAAAGACAGCTCATCCTATGCTTCGTTCTAAAATCACATTTTTGGTCGTGTTTTATAATGTCACACATTATACGTATACGTAAGAGGTAAGACAAGTAAAGCTACACTAAATTTGAGAGCAAATAATTAGTTTTATCATGAATGCACATAAGACAAACAGGTATCGATTGTTAGTTTTTTGTCCTGCCTTTATTTTAGAATTTAGAGACCTGCTGTTCGTGCTGAGATCTGGAGATGTTTACAAAACTTGATTATCATATATTTTTCTTTCAGGAATCAATGCAGGGTTGTATGCTAGAGAGTTGATGAAAAACTGTGAGAGAATTGTGTCAGAATGTGAAGGACTTCCAGTGACAAAACCAGATCAGATTCTTGTTAAGAGTGCTGCTGAAGCACGTTCTCCTGGTTCATCTACTGCTTTGGTTGCTTATTTTGATGGCCAGGTCTGCTTGTATGAAATTAATAATTTCTATCTAATCATGCAGCAAATTGTTAATTCCTTAAATAGTTCCAAGACATCTTTCTTGTTTCTCAATTGAAGTAACTATGCTTGAGTAGTCTATACTGGTTTCTCCTGCAACAGGCAAAGAAATAGAGAGAGAATTTCATTTATATGATTTACATCAAGGTTGCAGTCAATATGCTCTACATTCTTAAGCAGTTAAAACTTCTTGTGTATGATAATATCCTTGAATGCTAGTTTGTCCTAGTCTCTTATCTGTTGCCATCTAGCTGCTGATTTTCTTTCTTATTTCTGGAATTGCTGCATTTTTGTGTAATATGATGCCTGCCCACATGCTTATGAGTTTCTCATGACTTAAATGATGTCATTCATTTAGGGTCAACATTCTAAAGCTAAATTAGTCTTCTAACCCTTTGTTGTAAACTTGTGATAGTTACACTTGCTCATCTACAAAAAAATTGATGGATTTTGTCTAGATATTGATTGGGCAAGTGTTTCCGTAAAAGTTTAAACAAGCAAATCATATAAACCACGTGCAGATGGGTCAAATAGTTAAACAACAAATATTAGTCTGCTATTGAGAAACTGAGTTTCGTGTCATCGCTTAGATTTGAGGGTTTTGATTTCCTTCATAGATATAGAAACATATATTCTTCCTAGACCCTGGAGCTTTCTTTTCCTAATAATCGTCATTGTTATTCCTATAGTTCATCTAAAGATATCTTAGTTGCTATATTGGAAATTTGGCTTCATTTATTTCAATGAATTGCCATGAATGGTATTGGTTTTACAGGCTTCATGTATAAAAGATTAAGTTTTGCTCGTGTGCATTTTGATATTGGGCAAAGAAAATGGAGTAGGTCAAGTTCGAATCAAATCTTAAATAAACCTAGATGTGTCTCAGGAACAAAAATAGAGGGCTAAATAAGTTGTGAAAAAAATCTCACAAAGCAACCTAGCTAACGACAAAGCTGATCTGGATAGAGGATCCATACACTAGGGTGGTTTTTAGGGTTCATTGTTCACCCCCATAGGTTGTAATCCCAGTTGTACTCCATCAATTGTGCAAGGCAGGCAACATTGAGATCTGCTCGGAAACCTTTTTTGATCTCTCGATCAAACGAATCTTACATAATACACTTTGTTTTAGGCCCATAATCTTGATATTACTATTTGAATAATTCTTTTTAGTATTTTCTTTTAAATTGTCTGATAGGTACTACACGTAGTTAACATTGGAGATTCAGGCTTCATGGTTGTTAAGGGATGGAACAGTTTATAAAAAATCCACCCTAATGGTTTTATGGGTTTAACTTCCCATTGCAGATAGAAAGAGGAGATGACCCCTCAAAGCTGATGCAGGTAACCTATTCATAGAATAAACATAATTCCTTTCCCTCAAAAAATTTCAGAGAATGTACTTATGTTATCCTTTTGATGCTAGTCGTACACAATTTATCTAGATGAAGGCGATGTGATCAGCAACAGATGGTCTGTTTGACAATCTGTATGAACAAGAGGTAGCAAATAGCGAACAACTCTCTCCAAACAGATTTGAACCTGTGGTATGAGAGCTCAATCGACTACATTTTCCATGAAGATGTTTGTTCATTTTAAACCAGTGCATTGTTTCTGAAGTTTGCTTTGTTGTTGTCTCTTGTTGTTGTCTCAATGGTCGTATTATTTTGCTCTGTTAACAGGAGATTGCAGAATTTTTTTAGCATCGAGGGCGCAAGAAGTAGGGCGATCAGCATCAGCAAGAAGCCCATTTTCTGATGCTGCCTACATTGCTGGTTGCCCAACTTTTACTGGAGTCAAACTTGATGATGTATGTAACTGTTGTCGTCTTGATAGTCTAAAGATCCAGCACAGCACATGATTTTCTACCCAAGATTTTGTAACTATCATCATCTGCAGGAATTGATTTTTATATCTTGAAATTCTAAACAAGGTGAAAAAGAAATCAAACCAAAAGAAAAGGGTGGATAATTTGTACCAACAAGATTGAAGATCAAGCTAGGAAGAAAACATAACAAGGTGATATTCCACTGACACAGTTTCTTTCATGATCACATTCTGGTACATTTTCTCATATGGACACTCCCTCACACTCTCATAAGATGATTAGAGAATAAGACTGAAGATCAAGCCAGGAAGAAGACATAACAAGGTGATATTCCACTGATACAGAGAGTTTCATGATCACATTCTGCTACATTTTCTTATATGGACGCTCCCTCACACTCTCATAAGATGACTAGAGAATAAAAGCTGCTGCAAATGTAAGAACAAGTGATGGTGCTGGGAGAGAGAACGCAGCAGACTGCATTGGTGAGGGAGCTGGAGCTCTCGCAATGCTTTGGCCAAAGGATGGGGAAGCTGATGGCGCTGCTGCCGGCGATAACACTGCAGAGATGGGAGATAAATGTAACTGTCAATATGAGAATCAACTATTTTTCATCTTCTTGTTATAATATGAGAATTTTCTTGTACCTATATCAAGCTCCGAATGAAGTAAGATTATTTTGTTAATACAAGATGTTGGTGATGTAGATTATTCAGTTACCATGCAGAGTATATTTCAGATGTTCATACAGTTCCTTTTATTGTCATATTTAGCATTTTTACATCATGATATGAACAATAATATCTGTTTATTTTCAAAACTGATTAGTATATTTCTTAAAGTTTTCATTGTATCACATATTTCTTAAAAGTTGATCAACTATCAACTATGTCGCATCTCCTCAAGGTGATGGATCAACACTGGCTGGTTCGTAACCAGCAGCAGATAAAAAATACATCAATTATATCTGGTTAACCTTACTCTGTTCATATGACCAAAAAAAAAAAAAAATTATGAAGTGCAAGAGGCTTCAGCCAATAATAAGGTGATGATCTTTGCTTTGCAAAAGTTCAGAGATGAATGAAATCTAATTTCATGAATTGGTTGGTTCCACTTAAGAGCAGTAATGAAGAAAAATGATCAAAAGAACATCAAGTGAATCAAGTAAAAGAGAGGATATCAAAGATCAAAACATACCAGGAGCAGCCCCAGGTGCTCCAATTGCAACTGCAAACACAAAAAAAAAAAACCCAATAAATTTACTTGTCAAAGGGAGGGGGAGACCCTTTGGAAGAACAAAACAAAAAAAGGGGAACTCACTGTTGCACTTGGAGAAAGGAGGAGTCTTGACCCCGCAGGCAGAAGGCAGAGCCAGTGCTTTGGACATGTTGAGCTTGACCCCATAGTCAGCACCCCCTGCAAACGCCTGGCAGAGGCAGGAGACCTCCCCCTTCACCACTCTCTTGAGGCCAGTGCAGCACTGCCCCTGTGGCTTCACCTCCTTGCTCCCTTCCTCCACAAAGCTCAGGCAGTCAGCAAGCCCCAGCAGGGCAGAGGAGCAGTCCACAGGGCCTGTGCCTGTGGGTGCTGGTGCACCCACATGATGTTGATGTGCAGCCCCCTTTGCACTCACACAGCATACAGCAGCAGCCCAGCAACAGAGAATGGGCAGAACAATTGCATAGCTCTTGCTAGCACCAGCCATTGTTTCTCTTCTTCTTGTTGTTGAGGAGTTTACAAACTCTCAAAGAGTTATAGAGGAGAGGAGGATGTGGGGTGGGGTTGGTGAAGGCATGAGCATGGGAGGAATGAATGATGGTTTGGGGTAGTAAAGACTACTAGGGCTTGAGTTGGGTTGGAAACCCTATTTTCAAGAAGATTCCTTTTCTATTTCCTTTTTTGCTTTTTTGAAAAGAAAGGATGCAATTTTGAGAGGAGAGAGAAAAAAGTTAGAAGGGGACATGTGTTCGGGCTTTGGATCTGGGAGTGATGATGCTCATGCATGAGGATATGGAAATTTCTAGTGCCAGCATGACTAGCTCAAAAGGAAAGGGAGCTAGTGGGGGTTTCATTCACAACACATTGGTGGGCTCCATCATTTTAGGGTTCTTTAATACATATTTTGCTTAGATGATGATGACGGCAAGAGAAAGAATATATATATATTTTTTACTATCTATAGGATTGAATTGAATTTAGCACTTTTGTACAGTTGTTTAACACGATGACAATTTTCTTTAATGATTTTCACTTTTTTTTTTAAACTTAACTTATCAAATACTTTTTCTTTTAGTTGCAAATAAAATAAATAACTTCACATCTTAATTTATATTTTTTACTTTTAAAGTGCCAAACTTCACCGTATCACTTATGACAACGATAGTCGAATAAAGAAAGAAAATAGTAATGGACCTTTATTCTTTCATTAAGGCCAGGTTGAGTAATTAATCTGTAGAATCTCACCCATAATTTATGCAAGACTCTGGTGCAAAGAAAATTTACCCTCACCGGGGGTGAGGCGACCCGCTGCGCGCAGAGAAAATGGAGAGCTGGAGCAGTGGTGACCGTAGGATTAAATGGTTGTGGCGATCCGAGCCGGGAGCACCAATTACGGAGGAGACAAAATTTTGGAAACAAGAGAAGAGGAGAAAAAGTCGCTGATTCTTTTGACTAAGTTTGACCACGTATCGATTTAGTTGCCAGTCTCGTGAACATGCTGACGTTTATCTCATGACATGCTTACCTCTCATCGTCATTCTTCAACAACTTCTTCCTCCTATTTATTTTGTTTTATTTATTGTTTTTTGCATGCATTAATTCTTGATTTTTTAAATATTACTCTCTAAAATATTTTATATTTTAATATTAGTCCCTCAAATCTCATTTAGTCGCTCAAATCTCATTAGTTAAACTCAAATTAGTCTTTCTGTTAGTAGAATTTTTATCCAAATAGCTAATCGTGATTGGATTTAGACTTAACTAAGAGTAGTTAATTACTTAACTACCTCTAGTCGTCTACTTCACTGTAGTCGATGACAACAATCTTGGTTGTCGTCACCTCCTCTTTTCCTCCCCACTTTCCTACTCTTTCATCTTCTTTTTTTTTCCTCTTCTGTTCTTTCTCTCGACGATCGCGCCCTCGTTGCTACCGGTCTTACCGATGACGACAAAAGCCACGGTCGCGGCCACCTACTCCTCTCCTTCTCTTTTTTCTCATGTTTCATCTCCTCTCCTTTTTTCTTCTTCTACTTTTCATCTTCTCTCTTCCTCTCCGTTCCTTCCTCCACAAACAAACCATCACCGGCGGCTTCAACAGCAGCATGGCCGCCGATGGTTACGCCCACCCGTTCCCTCTCTTCGCCCACCCTCTGATGATCATTACCTCCAGCACTCCCTCCTTCTCTTCGCACACCCGCTCGCTCGAACCCCATCGCCTTTCCTTATCATCATCGCCCTTCCTTATCATTATCGCCCTCACCTTCCTCAACTACTGTGGGTTCCACGTTGTCACCACCTTCTTGCACTTCCTGTTCCTCGTCATGTCCCTGATCGCCCTACCTAAGATCAAGCCAGCGTGATGGATCCGCGTCGATTTCAAGAACGTAAACTGGAGGGGGTACTTCAATTCGATGTTTTGAAACTTGAATTTCAGGAAAAAAAAAAGGCCAGCACGGCGGCCGGGGAGGTGGAGGACGCTTGCAAAAACTTTTCAAGGGCGATATTTAGGCCGGTGGCACTGGTGGTGGGTCGTATCTTATGCCGCTGCTGCTGGGGACTGGGGCCATGGAGGTGGAGAGGAGTGGGGAGTGGAGCGATGTGTATTTTGCGGAGGTCGGGATGACGATTGGTGGTGTCGAGGAGTGGAGGGGCTATGGGGGTGCCGGAGGCAAGGGTGAGGGAGTAGCCGCCGTAAGAGTGAGAGGAGAGAGGGGCGACGACAGTGTTGGGGTACTTTTTGAGGATGTAGGTGCGACGTGGTCAGAGAGGGAGTGCTCCATGAGGCGGGGTGGTAGGAGAGGGGGAGGGGGGGGCAGAATGGGAAGATGAGGAGAGAGAAGAGATTGGGGAGAAGATGAGGTGACATTGTATTTGTGTAAGGGGGGAGAGAGGGAAGGGGGAGGAGAGACGATAAAGGAGGTGATTTGGATGCCAGTGAGGGCGTTGCAGAGGAGGGGAAGATGGTGGAACAGAGAGAGGCGATGAAGGAGAAGAAGTCGAGGAGGGAGGTAAGTTCATGTAATAATTTGTTAAGCTTAATGAAATATTCTCTCTATTTGGATAAAAACTAACTAGAGGGACTAATTGAGTGTAACTAACGAGATTTGAGAGACTAAATAACAATTCAAAAGATTTGAGAGGCTAATATCCAAATATGAAAGATTTGAGGAACTAGCATCTGAAAAGCTCTTAAATTTTTGTTATGTTGTTTCCTCTATTTTGTTTTTGGCTATTATGATAAAATCCTATGTTTTAGTTTTAGTTTCTTCTCTATAGTCCTCCCGGGACTCGGATTCTCTTATCTTGATTAGCAACAAATTCAAGTTAACTAGTACTTTAACCATTATTATTATTTTGTCAATGATTGATATTTTTTAAAATATAAAATAATTATAAATTTATTAGTACAGTGTTAGTTCTAAATAGAGTGAGTCAAAACCTGTCAACAATATATGAGAGTTAAAATTATCAACTTGGATGTCTAAAGGTTTTGACGCGATTCAAGTCCAATCTTGTAAACTCTTTTGTGCATACTTTGCCCTCTCAATTTTCCTCTTGCCTGAATTTGCGAAAATTCTTTTTTTTTCCTTTTTCCCTCTGCTCTCTTCTGACCTTGTTATCTTACCAATCTTTGTTCTCTTTCAAGTTTATTCTTATCCAAACGCCTTCAAACAAAGTTGTGTTGAATAAGGATTTTTCTTGACAAGGACTCTGTACTACCAAACCACTCTGCCATATAAAAAAACCTTTTCTAGATAGTTCTTTGAGATAAATTCTTTTACAAAAAGATTTGTTTACAAGCAAAAGCAACAACAAATACAGCCTATAGCTAGTATAATACTACTAGCATGACATTTCCATACACCAATCGTGCACACTGCGCGAGTCCCACTAGCCAAAGAATACAAGTCCGAACACAAAACACTTACTGCGACAAGAGTTGATCTCCACACTACTAGCTAGTATTACTATTAACTACGTACTAAAAATAAAAAAGTCTTTCTCATATATATTTTTCAAATATTTTATATTTTTAAATTTATTTTGAATTTTTATATTTTTATTACTCTCAAATTTTTAAAAATTTTTAAAATTATCTCCACTTTCAGTTGCTCTTAGTTTTTTAACAGTAGCTGAGTAAAATTACTCTACTACTTTCAGTCTTTCTATGTATTCTCTGTGATAACTCTCCAGCGAGCCGCCGCCCCTACTGAGTTCCAACCCTAGATCTCTCTCTCTCTCTCTCTCTCTCTCTCTCTCTTCTCGTTTCTCACCCTCACCCTCTCCCTCTCCCTCTCCCTCTCCCTCTCTCTCTCTCTCTCTCTCTCTCTCTCTCTCTCTCTCTTCGTTCTCGTTTCTCACCCTCTCTCGCGATTATGATGCACAAACTTTACTGTCTGTAATGTGTTCTTGGTTCCCATTTGATGTATGTTGATTATGAGCTATGTGTTAAAGAGGGGCCTTATAATTTTCATAGAATTTGCAATAGTGATTGGGTCTTATAATTTTCATAGAATTTGATGTGTCATGGGTCTTAAAGCTGCTGGTCTTAAAGCTGTTGATTATGAGGAAGAATTTTCATATAATTTGATGTGTGTTGATTATGAGAAATTTATGTCATGGGTCTTAAAGCTGCTGGTTTTTTACTATGCTAAGATTTTGATTATGAGCCTGAAATTTTGTTTTTATTACGCTGAGATTGGATATGTATTCAGCAAGCAGAACAAGTCAACTGACTGCATAATGGGTCTGCTGCATGCTAGAAACTGTCTTGGTTCTCAAAGTTGCTGATGAGTTACAAATTAAAAGAACTACGCTGCCTATTTGTTGAAGCGGAGAAGGAAGGGGTGCGTGTGTAGGAGAGGGGGTGGGAGGAGTCGATTGAGGTGGCGGTGGCGGTGGAGCTGGCGGAGGGGGTGGCGAAGGCGATTGAGGTTGCGGACGGAGGCGGCGGCGGAGGAGATGCGGCGGAGGAGAAGCAGTGGGTGCGTGTGTAGGAGAGGGGTGGGAGGATGTGATTGATGCAGCAGGCGAGGAAGGAGTAGCCGGCGGAGGGTGCAGGAAGAGAGGAGATAGATGAGGTAGAGGAAGATAGTACAGAGATCGGAAGACAAAGGGAACGAACGGTACATTGCAGCAGGCCAGGAAATGCCCCGGTCGACCGCCCGATCGACCGGTGTGCACGCGTGCACAGGATTAGCCCGGTCGACTGTGGCATAGGGCGGTCGACCGACTGAAAGTAGTCTGCTCTCGGTTGGAGACGTTCGACCGGACGGTCGACCTTGGCATGGGTCAGTCGACCGCCCGGTCGACCAACAGACGCGTTTTGGCTTTCCTTTTTAGATTCAGATTTCTTTTCTGTTTGGGATCGAATTCAATCGGGGTTTCCTAATACCTTGGAACTCTGTGACTATAAATAAGGGATAGAGTCCTCATGTATTGCACCCCTGAAAATTCCTGAAAGTTCCCTCAAGTATCCCTCTGTATTAGTTTGTATTGATTGTTGAATCAATAAAATCTCTCTCTCTCCCTTACCGGGAGGATGTAGGCACGTTGCCGAACCTCGTTAAATATTGTATTGATTGCTTTTCTCTATTGTTTCTCTGTTCTTATCGTGTTGGGTACATCTCCGGCTACATCTGTCTCTGTCTGGTTGGTGGATTCGTCAAAGAGGTGTTGCTCAGGGTGCGCGCAACAGTGGGGGCATCGGCGTAGGCTGTGCGTGTCTAGTAGAGTTGTAGTTCTCATGGGCGCGGCGGCGCTGGCGGAGGGGGCCGTCAGTGGTGGAGGCAAATGGGTAGGGGCTTGAGGCAGAAGAGGAAATGGGTTGGCTGCAGATGAGAGAAATCGACACTGGCTGTTGTCACGTTAGAGTTTAAAGAAATGGCCGCAGACTGGAGAATTTGACTGTTGGTCCATGGACCAAGGTGTGTGTACCGTTGTAAGGGCATTTTTGAGATTTCACATTTGTATAGCAGAAAATTGAAAAATATTCCTTTCTGATTCTTTTAAACCGACAGTGAGGGTAATTCTGATATTTTTAACGATTTTGGGGTAATAAAGATATTAAGGAGATTTGAGGGCAAATTTGAAAATACAGAAAATTTGGGCGTACATACGAGAAAGGTCCAAAATAAGAGAAGCAAGCAAATGCCACACCAACGCAAAAGGACGAGCATAGAAGATGAGGGCTATCGTGAGCTCGATGCACCCGAATAAATCTGAGCAGGAGGGACATCCGATGATGGAGTCGGTGATGATACTGGAGGCGATTGCATTGGTGGCGATACTGGCACTAGTGCTGGTTTGGGCGCTGACCACGGTGGTAACATTGGCTTGGATGGAGAAGCAGATAGCACAATTGGAGCAGGAGTGGGAGCTTGCACAACTGCAGTTTCCAAAAAAAAATTAGGAAATAATATGCTAGCGTTACAATTTAGAAGGATTGACAAGAGCCAAGTTAGATGTTATGTTTACGATTAGTATTTGTTAAAGAAATACACAATTCGGTTTCTTCAATTGAATTAATTAGAAATAATTAAAATTGATCAAAAAAGGTTTTCTCCCGTGACTCAGAAACTTTATCCATTCGTCCTCATCTGCACGCGCGAGAGAGTGAGCAGCGTCGACCCCTTTTCTTCTTCATCTCTCAGCTCCCCCTCCTTCTTCCTCTTTCCCCCTGCTCCTCCTAACTAATCGGTCAGTTTTCTACCGTCACTGAAAAATATTAGTATTTTTTAATGTTTATAAGAATAATTGGTTAATTGGTTTTTTCTTAACCGCCTAAGAGATAGACGGCTGATGTGAAGAGTATTAGACTGTTTTGATTTTGGAAAGACTTTATTTTAATTATTTTGCCAAAATAAATAAATTAAAGGTATATATAAGAAAATAATAACAATTAATTAATTGGTGATCGGTAAATGTAGAGCCACTCGCAGGGGTGCGAACGGCCGGATGGCCCGGCCCGGTCTCGAACTCGCTGGGCCAAGCCCGAACCCGCCTGAGAAAACCAGGGGCCAGGCCCGGCCCGGGTCCCTCTTTGGGGGGACTCGGGCACGACCTGGGTCTCCGCCGGGCCAGACCCGAGCCGGGCCGTGCCTACCTGGTTTTTTTAAAAAAAATAAAAAAAATTATTTAACTTATAAATATGTTTGGGGAAGTTCTTCCGTCTCTTTTTTAACAAGGCATACTGAAACAAAGAAACAGACCCAACCCCAGATTACAAAGATAACAATTAACAAGGCATACTGAAACAAAGAAAAAAAAATAAATTATATAATAAGGGTCTCTCTTTTTTTTTATTTCTCCCTCTCCTCTATCAAACTAGCTACACTTCACTCCACAGTTTCAGGCTGCACTGAGAGAGTTCACTTGTACTCCAAGATCATGTTGTTCTCAGGGGCCAGGCCAATGCAGGCCCTCAGGATGTTCTCCAGCATTGCCCTCTGCTTTGAGAGTGCATTCACCACAGGGGTCCCTGGTGGCACCTGCAAATTTCCACGCAACAAACAATAAGCAAGCTAGCATCAATGCTTCAAGAAAGCCTAGTCTCGTTTTCGCTCGACTCGAAAAATTTCACCTACCAGTGGAGCTTTGGTGTGGTAACTCAAGATAGTAGCAACTGGGTGGAACGAGTGGTACTTGCCCTGCAAAATTAGAAACAAAAATTAAGTTAACAGCTGCAGACCATTAAGAGAAAAAGAAAATTTGTGGCAAAGTGATGTAATTTATTTACCTCTGCCTCAGACTTGAGCTGAATCCTGGCGCTGAGCTCTGCCAGCAGCAGCAAGTCCAGGATGATGGGGGCAGCCAGAAGCGAGTCCTCGCACGTGTTGTGCAGCACAATTGTACTCTGCCCACCCATGAAAATCTCCGATGTGTACTCATCCATAGCCCTTTTGCTATCACCAACATATGGCACATACTGAAAAGAAATAGAGCAGGTTATATACAGTTGAAAGACCAAACCTACAGAATCGCAAAAAGGTATTTCAGTTAGATGAATGCATACTATACCTTAATGACAATGACGTGGTCAGGATGCTCGCCAGGCTCATACAGCCATATCATCAACCACATTGCTCTTTGAGATCTCCTTCGACCGGAAAGTTTGTGGTGCTGAAAGGTTCATGCAGTCATTGTTTCCAAGATGGTTGTAGCTGACAATGGAGGTTGGCTATGCAAAAAGAGAACCGAAGCTTCATTTTTGAAGTATTTATTCATCAATTGTGAATTGTACGTACTTTGACAACCATAGAATGTTTACCTTGATTCCTGCCCCAACAAGGAAATCAACCAGGACAGACTTCATATCTTGGTCTGCCCACTCTTGAAGTCATCTCCTCCAATGAGGCAGTTTCTCTGAACAGCCAATTCAATCAAGCCTGCAAAAACTCAGAAATAAATACAAATTTAGACATATCGAGATGCTAGCCTTTGTACTCATTGCTCTTAAACACACTACATGATTAAGGCTTGTAATAAGAATCACACCGGGCACAAAGGTGTTCTGTGGGCTTCCATTGATGAATGGGACATTCTCCATAACGCAGGCAATCCCATAAAGGGTCGATGGGGATATCTCGAGCTCGTCCTTGTCCAGCGAGGCCAAGAGATTCTCCATGGTTTCATTCAGCCCCACGATCACATTGCTGTACCTCTCAATGTTTGCAGTCCAGAGGGCCACCACCTTGTCCACCTTATCGTTCTCCTTGAATTCCCTAACACATCAAAATTTCATAGACTCTTCATTAACAATTGAAGGATAAGATACATCATATACGCAGACCCTAAATTGTTGACTGCTGCCCTGAAACTCAGCATAATGTTCTCATAATGGAACACTGTTCTGCAAGGAATACTATGCCCTGTTGGGAATTTACCACAGCCCAATTCTAAGCACTAATATCAAAATAAAAATAAAAACAAATAATTTACTAGCAACATCTGGTTACATACGCTGATGAATTACGAAGGATCAAAATCGACAAAGCTTCCTTTAGTGCGTTATAATAATCTTTAAGTCAACTTTTGATATACATTGTTTCTCAAGTCAACAGCTTAATCTTCTGGATAGAGTAGTAGATCCACAAAATTATGAGTTAACTAGAGGCTGAAACATTAGGACTCATATAACAAATGTGCAAACCATAGAGGAATATTTATCGATATCTTAGTAAATTCATTTGACTATATATGTATACATATATATACCTTATGTCCTTGATGATTTGTTGGAGTTGCTCCTTCTTCGACCCCTTGATCACATTGTTGGCCCGTGAGCTCTGGTTCGCAGCGATGAGCTCTGGGTCGTACATCCCAGGGAGGGGGACCATGGACTCCATGTAAGGCCTGAGCTGCTTTTGCAGGTCAGTGTCGAGGACCTTGGCCCTGGCCATGGAATCAGCCAAGTTCATGTTACTATGTCCCAGCCCCCAAACATAATGTCACTGGGTTAACCTGCAAAAAATTTACAAAAGAACAGGAAACTCATAACAAAACATGAGATGAGTTCTGAATTTAGACTCTAGTATGGAATTTTTTTGTTCCTAGATGTGCTTTTCCCCGGGCTTTTGCTCGTATGTGCATGACTGAACAGTTTAGATGAGACACTTACATGTTTAGTTAATTGCTTATTAATGGAACACGGCCGGGGGCGGGGGGCTGTTGTGGGTACGGTTTCTCTCTTTTTTTAAAGAAATTGGGTGGGTCCCTTCCACCCTCTCTCAAAATATAAGAAATATAGTTTCTCAAATATGTTAACCTATGCTTTGAACTTGTTACTCTCTGATCACAAATTAAATGCCTTACTTACCCTCCTCTTAAATTCCTAGTAACACCGACCCACAATTTATCTCAAGCAACAAAAAAAAAAAATTTCTTATATCACAACATGAAAGTTGCTAAAATTAAAAGAAAAATGAACAATTTATCCATCTACTTAGCCAACTTTATGTCTTGCATCTTTCATACATCTAAAAGTCTGCTTCAATATTTACCATTTTTCTACATTTTCCCCCTTTCCTTTCATTTTGTTTCACTTTTTTTTTTATTTTTGGAGAGTGAGAGGTTCGATAGAGGCTGCAGTAGGCCCTGTTCCTCATACTTTGCCCATATTTTGAGCAAATTCTGATGGAAAATGTTTATTGTACTATAAATATTATACTAGACTACGCTACTAAAAAATTGAAACGTGAGCACACTCCCATGATTTGCTTACTGGCGTCAGTCAATGGGCGTGTTTGTTTCCCGTAATTCGGCCATAAGTGATAAAATGCAAATGTAAAAAAATCACTTACGATGTTGCCGTAAGTCGTAAAATGCAGTTGCTGCTTAAACAGTTACTTTTGTGGTCATGTAAATCCCACTTACAACACAAACAGTTAATTCTGTAATCATGCAAGTCTGTATTAAAGACAATTAATTGTAATTAGATTAATATTTTTTATTAAATTAAATTTCTTAAATATGAGAAATCTTTTTTAATATTAGATTAAATTTAATTATTAAATTAATTAATTTTATTACTTATTCTAATAATTTTTTATATTATTAGAATCTTTTTTATTACTAGATTAATAATACTTATTATAATATTAATAATTTTTATTATTAATATAAATTTTTTATTTTGAAATATAATATTTTTATTTTTTGAACTTAATAATATTTAATATTAGATTGTAATATTAAATATTTTTAATAATTAATATTAGATTACTATTAATATTTTAGTAATATAATATTATTTATTATTAATATTTTACTATTTTTAATATTTACTGTATTTAATATGTAATATTTTATTATTTATTTTAATATTTAATATTTGAAATATTTACAGTTTTTTAAATATTTATATTTTTTATTTTTACTATTTTTAATATTTAATATGTTTAAATCACCAAACGATTACTTTTATGGTCAACTTTTTTTATACTTACAATTTCATATTACCAGTAAAACATTGTAAAACTTACTTGCGTAAAACTCATTTATAACTGTAAAAGAGTTTACCGTTTACGATTTACTATCACTTATAACAGACAAACAAGCTCTACATTGACGAGACACAGAGACTTAGTAACCATATTGAGGAAGGACATGTGATACATAATATACATCAAAGATTAATTGAAATTTTTCTCAATATATAAAATATAAAAGATCGTACTAGGCGCATGTTTGTTTGCATGTAAAGGAAAAATAGGGTTTCAGAGGGCCCCACTGTCAGTTTTCACTCTTTTACACAAATCTTGTCTGTTTATCTAATTCAGAAAAATGATAACATCAATAAAAATGCCATCATTTAGTGCCTTTTCCCTCTGGACGTTTTCACTCAAAATGGAGCGAAAATGAGTTAGAAAGCTGCAGTTTTCTTTTTTCCTTCTATTTGGGCCAAACACGCCCAAAACTACACTGCTGTCTAGCTCCATTAATCACATAATCGTCAAAAAATTTAAAAAAAGTAAAAAATAAAAAAAACCAAAGAAAAAAGGAAAAAAAAAACTAAACTGTTGGAATTCAAAAAAGTGAGAGAATCAAAAACGATCACAAGATACAACACCCTAAATTTTTTTCTCCCTCCACATTTAGAGGTGAGAAATCAATAAAGGAAAAAAATGTTCGCATGCATGTCACACGTGAACCTCACAAATTTTGGAAACTCTGATTTCCTACTTTCTAATTTTGGAAATTCACTCATTTTCACCTTCCAATTTAGTGGTGTTTCCTTAATTTGCTCACTGCTTCCTCCAACAAAATCATTCTCCCAAACACACTTTTTGTGGGGAGAGCATAAATCTTGATGGCATAGTTTTTTAACTCATTGAAGAAGATAACATAGAGTGTGAAGGTCATCAATATGTTGAAAGTACACCTAGAGGGGAGGTGAATAGGTGTATGGCTAATTTAATGACAAATGATGCAAAATTAAAAATTAATTGCAACACATTTAATGTAACCAAAGAGTGTAGCCGAATTCCCTGTGAAGGGCCCTGAACTATCTCCTCTAAATTCCTCTAAATAAGAGTTGAGGTGCTATGTAAAGCTCTCTTGGTTCAACACTAGCGAGGCACACAACAATACCAAGCATATAAGTATGATATGAACAATACGAAATAATGCAAGACACAATATAAGAGAGAGAGAGAGAGAGAGAGAGAGAGAGAGAGAGAGAGAGAGTCAATCGCAAACAACAAGATATATTTCGAGGTTCGAACCACTACTCTACGTCCCCGCCTTTACACAGAAGGATTTTCAGTATAACGTCCACACATGACTTCCCACATAGGGAACCTCCACTGAGGATTTGGGTAATACAAATTAGGAGAACACAACTCCTCTCTCCAACAAACAAAACCTCTATACAAGAGGTAAGGCACAACAACAATCACCTCCACACTTAGAGGGATAGGCTTAACCAAAAAACAATCACCTCTCACTAGAGGGATAGGCACAAAGCCAAACCAACCACAATCACCTCTACACTTAGAGGGATACCAACACAACCAAACACAACCTCCACAATCACCTCTACACAAGAGGGATACCTACAAATAAATGAATGTTATAACTCTTGGTGATCTCAAAGACCACAAACCAATTTTCTCACAAAATAAGATCCTAATAGATAGGATAGATAGATAGATAGCTCAAGCGTGAGAAAAACAAGGTGTTTGAAAATCAAAACACAAAGAAAAATACTTGAAAAAATAACTAGAATAAGATAGAAATGAAGATGTAAACCAATATCCCAAATACTTTATTTTTTTTGAATTTTCCAACCATTGAAAACAAATAAAGATAAAATCTTTAAGCCCCAAAAACTCTTGAAAACTTTACGCTAAAACCTAAGCAACGTCAGTTAGTTAACATTTTGGGCATTTATAACCCATGTGGAATATCTTGGACCTGTTCCCTCATTGATTTAGATATTTTGATGAATTTGTTTTTGCTAGATGGATTTTTGTGGGTTTCTAAAGTGGATTTTTGAACTGGATTTTTTGAGTAAAATTGTTTTTTTGGTAGAAATGAGGTTCGTTTCTTCTCAAGATTCAAGAGTAACAGTAAAACAAAAGTTAAACAAGGAAGAAAATCATGAAAAATATTAAATTAAAACATAGTAAATAGTAATCAAGGCATTGACCTCAACTTTCTCTAATTTGAAAAGAACTTAGGAAAGGGGACAATGTGTTCAATTTGACTTGCTAAATTAAAATGAGAAAGCTTGGGTGAAGAAAACATAAAGAGGATAGAGACAAACTTTATTACAAGCTAAAAAGGTCCAAACTTAATCACGTGAAAGACACGTGATATACGACATAAACGGCTTTGGAGCAGAAAGGGAAACATTTGGAAGCAGTATAGAAGTATGGGGTATTAATTTGAAGCGAAATTTATTTCTGGCTCCTGAAGAAAAGACCCCTTGGTCAAAGAATCCCTTGTGTTTTTCTTTTATTATAAAAAAAAACCTCAAATATCAAACTTTGTTCAACAAACTTCTTGCATATATACTTCATAGTCACATGAACCGCAGGTTGGGGTTAAGGCTCTTGTTGCAGCATATTGTATTAGAACATATAAAACATATTAAACGCGTCTAATATGTAAAAAAGGTACAAATTCAGAAATTGTTCTCTTACAACGTCGAATTTGTTCATCTGTTACAGAAAATGTACAAGCTCAAAAATTGTCTACCTGTAGCAGCGAATTTGTCCATCTAGAGGAAAAAAGGTGCAATCTCAGAAAATTGTCCACATATAACATAAAATTTGCCTACTTATAACCGTGTTATAAGATTTTCTTTAAGTAAAGTCTTGAATGATGTGAGATTTTGTAAGATTAAAAATTTTAATAACATTTAATGGTGGTATAAACAGAATTAGAGTTTTAATTTGCTTATTCTACCATGTATTCTTCACTCACAGGTCACTTGACAGATTCCATGGGATTCAGACCGCAATGGTTTCGGGACGAACAATCCCCGACTAGTGTTATTCTTGCGAGAAATGAGATTCTGATTGGTGGGCCCAGGTACTGGGACCCTCTTCTGTTGGCCCCAACCTTTCTGCGATGAGACTTGAGAGGAGAACCTGCCGTCGGTTCTTGTTTTGGAGGGAAAAAATTAACATAAAAAAAAAGTTCCTCGTCTGCTTGGGACCAGCTAAAAAAGCCTTGCAGCAGCGTTACAAGAGTGTGACTGACAAAAAACTAGCAACATGAACCTAGAAGATTTGTTTTGTGTGGTGCAATGTGCTCCCAGGCCTATATGTTTGGGCTTTAACATCAAATTAACAGGCCTTAACACAAGTTGGGGTTGGCCCAGGATGGAGTTACACCACGCTTGGTGCATGATCTCTATTTTCAGCTCCAGGCTGGGCCTGGAACATGGAGGTTTCGTCCAAACAATCTTCTAAATAAGGCGCTAGTAATATGTAAAACAAAAAGTTTTCATACAAGAAAACTATTCTTTCTATATATTTCTTTTTGTTATGAATAAAGGCCATCAAAGCCTAAACTTCAACATAAAACTCTCTAGTTTCTACGACGTATCCCTAAACTTTTTACTTCCAAAGCTAAAACAAAATAAAATAAAAAAGAAAGAAAGAAAACCATAGGTATAATATATTTATATACATTATTAGAGAATTTGTTTAAAAACTTGAAAAATCCGACCCGCCGGATTCGAACCAGCGACCTAAGGATTAATCTGAAGGGATTTCTACTACAGTCCTCCGCTCTACCAACTGAGCTAAGGTCGGAATGTGCTAATGTTGGTATTTAAAATCTTTATTCATTTAAATAACTTGGTTAGTTATTATTTTTCACCACTACTGAGAATGCTAGTGCCCTTTGCTAATATTGCATTTATGTATCATTTGCCGGAAAAACTTAATTTTTTGCGACCAAACTAGTTTTTGACAACTTGTAGATTTTCTCTTGAGGGGAGGCATCAGGCATCTCTGAAAAATAATAATAATAATAGCAATAAGATAGAATGTGAAGAAAGATCTGCGCAGAAAAGAAGAACCTGGAGACACCCACATCAGAACCAGCAACATATGAACCATCAGAATTAATCTTTAACCAAACCCCACAAGGCTTTTTCCCAGCCATTCTCTGGCAAGTCTAGAGGACTGCTGCTCAACAATGCCATTAGAATTCACCTCCTCCCCTCAGATATTATAGCATTCCGCTTCTTCCAAATTTACCATGCAGCAATGGCAATCACAGTTGTTTAGAACGAGAATTTGGATGCAAAAGCAAACCCTTACCTTGCAATAACTTTCACCAAAGCTCCAAAGAATCACAAATTGACTCCACACCCAATTAATGGCAGAAAGCAATCCCAGATAGACTTAATAGATGGAAGCAATCTTCTGCATAAATCAGACACCTTGGACTCTCTGGGTGAGGGAAATTAATATTCCCGAGAAAAATTAGAAAAAAAGGTAATCAAGCTCTTACAAGGTGCCACATGAGTAACAGTCACCACCAACATGTCGAACAAGAGAAGATTAACTTGTGAATTTGATATAAGAACTCGTTGAGAAGGATGAATATACCTTGATTTCTAGTCGAAGAGAATAGTTTGTAGCCGGATACGCAAAACATCATTCAAAAGTATGTTGTCTTGTCAATAAATGTCTGAAACTGAAGGATGCCAGGAGATTGAAGCCACCTCAGATCATCAAAACAATCAACTTCGCTCCTCAAAATTGAGTACTGCCGCAAAATGCTCTATAAATTGGTTGTACAGCTCTTAAACTTTTAAAGGGAAACTGAAATTTTCAAGCATAAATAACAAAACTAGACTGAACTACAAATGTGACAAGTAACAACTATTTTTGACAAAAGTTCAGAAGAAATAAAACAGGTAGCACTAATGACAGAAGGGTTGGCAATTAGAACTGTCACGCAGAAATTGAAATGCCTTCTTTCTTTGGGGAACCTTGTTTCCTGGAAAAGCATTGCGAGAGATGTCAACAAGCGCCTTGAAGCTATACGGCTCGTGCATCGACAACTCTGACAGTACTTTCCTGTTCAACTGGATGTTCTCCTTCATCAATCCATGCATGAAATTACCATAATTCACCTGCCAAGCAAGAAAGAAGAACCATAATTCATTATCAAAAGCAATACATGGTAGAAGCCATGGAGACTAGGCTCAATGTTAAAGCGATGGAAGTGGGCAATGGGAAGTTGAAGATTCAAGTCCCAACTTCCGCATATGTTAAACAAAAGCTTATTGCAACAAGTCAAGAGTTCAGTGGGCAACCACTAGTGACGGTGCCTGTCTAATTGACAGGAATCAAAATATAAACAAGAAGGCTTAGAATATAAAAAAAGATTATCATTATAGATATATTATGTTTAGATGTCTATTTCACAGATATGATATTACGTTCTTTCAGAGGAGAAAGGTGTTTATCATGGAGCCAAGGCATTTGGCAATCTCTTTGATGCTGTCAAACTCCAGCACTTTCATAATTAGTCCAAATTAATCTATATATTCGTCAAAAATGATCATAAAGTACCGGGGGTTAAATATGAGTATTCTGTAGGAAATTGTAGATGATTGTAATAGCCTCTGTGATGAGAGAACAGAGCGTTGGGTTGATAGGCACTCTTATATCTGGGATTTCATCTGCTGGAGGGGTGACAGTTCCTATCTAGACTCAAGTGTTAACAATCCAAACGATGCAGACATCAGTGTTAGCAGTATCAATGCAACCCAATAATGCAACGTCACACCCCACTCATGCACCCCACTCATGCAACGTCCCATGCACCACATCAAATACCACCTTGAAGAGTGCTGCACGTTCTGAAACGAAACCGCCTCTTGAAGAGTGCTGCACGTTCTGAAACCGTCCCATGATTGCCCAATATGAAACTGCCCATGAAACAAGGGGTCCATCCAATGGAGTGCTGCACGTTGTAGATCCTATTATTTCCTCCACCTCTCTTTCAAATAGAGTTAAAAACTTACAACTGTAAACTATGTAACTGAAATCACTGAGTCTATATAACACAATCGAGAACCATTGAGATTGGTGTCTCATCATTACAAAATTATCTTTCTCCTTTTTCTTCTTTAACTTGGTATCAGAGCAAACTCCTATACCATGTGGAGCACACCCACTTCATTGTCATCTTCCTTCACCTCTATCCAAACACCAACATCCATGGTTACTCTCAATCCCAATATCACTCACTTTCTAAATGTCAAATTCGACAAGGGAAACTACCTACTATGTCGTTTCCAGTTCCATCCTCTTCTCAACCTCCATGATCTCAAAAATCTCGTCGACGGAACCTCTCTGTGTCCGGTCTGGTTCCTTCCTTCTGCTAAGAAAGATACCAAGCCCACTATCAATCAGGAATACAACCGCTGGATCAAGCTTGATCAGAGTTTCTCTTATGATGACTTATCTCCTCACTCACCGAAGATATTCTTACTCATTTCGTCAGCCTCACCACATAGTACTCTCTGAAGCGAATTTTTACATCACCCTCCAGAGTTAGCATGCAGCAACTCAAATGGCAGCTGCGCACCGGCAAGATGGTCACCTCCTCTATGTCAGAGTACATTCACTCTGTCAAATCCATCGTGGACGGTTGGCGGCAATGGCTAACCCAGTTGCTGACTCTGACATCGTCTCTACCTTACTCAGTGGTTTGTCTCCCGAGAACGACTCGTTTGACACCTCCGTCAACGCACAAGTCGACCTTGTACTGTCGGAAGAACTCATGTAATATCTCTTTAAAATACTGTATTTTTCCTAAACTATTTATTTTGATTTACTAAATTTTTTTACTATTATCAATTAACTTAATTTATGACTTGAGATTTTTATTAATATTAAATATAATAATTGTTTAAAATATTAAATGTCAATTTAGCCTTATTTGTTATTAGTATTATTATTGTATTATGGTTACTCATTACTTATTAACATTTCTAATTATTCTATTTTGATATGTGTTGTATTGAGCTTAGCCTATTCAGCCCATTTCTATTTAATTCTAATTTATTTTCCTAGCCTTTAACCTAAACCTTGTATGATCCAACCCATATCCAAACCTAAGCCCATCTCTTCTCTCTTTGTATTTTTCTTTTTCTTTAGCCCTAACTTGAGAGCCCAACCATTAAACTCTTGAGCCCATAAATCATTCCCTACCCATACCCATTATCTATTAATCTTAACTCAATACTCAAACCCCTTACAACAATATCCAAACCTGAAATCCAATTCATTTCCCTATATAATCTATCTTAACCTAAACTAATTCTAAACAAAACCCTAATCCTATCTTCTCCTCCATCTCCCAACTACAGCAGCCGCTGCTACCTAGCCGTGCACCATCCCCTCGGTCATCGCCGGAGGCCGCCGCGTGTCCGATTACCATGGTCGTGTCTCCTTGCCGCACTCCTCTCCTTCTCCGCGTGCCGACGAACACCACCGGAGCCATGCCCATCTCCTCCATTCTCCCTTTGCCTTGCACCCACAGCCCCCTTGCGCCATCACCTCCACAGCCGTGAGCATCCACCACACATCCACCATGGCAACACCTCCCTTGTCATGTGCACCATCTCCATCTCCTCTCCATGCCATCACCATCACCATGTTCTCCTCCAACCCGAGCTCTTCCCCATGATCGCCTTGCACCAGTCCACCATTCCCCTTGCCACCACAACCACACCTCTGTCACGCACACTCGGAGCACCGGATCCCATTCTCCCTCTAGCCTGCTGTCGCACCTGGCTTCACCACCAGCAACCAGCCGAGAACCCCCTTCGGTAACATCCCTACACACCTACGGTAGCATCCAGGTCGCGCCCCCAACCCCATCTCCTCCGCTTGCCTCCTCCAACGACAGCTCCGCACCACCATCGGCGAACCCGATCCCTCACGGCACAACTCCCTCCATGGCCTGTCTTCTCCCTTGGCAGCGCAACCAAGCTCAGAGCGCCCTTAGCCGAGCTAGGCCTGGCGCACCAACAGCCAGCGTGCTTCTCAACCAGGACATCCCCCACCATGCTTGCTACCATTGCCTTGCCCCTCTCTCCGGCGAGTTTCGTGGGCATCCGCGGCACCCTGATCTCCCCCGCGAGCATCCCGACGATCCACCGTAGTCCTCCGCGGCTCCCGCTATCACTGCATTCGTCATCGGAGATCACCAAGAGCAACCCCAGGCCGCAACTCTCCCCTTGGTTGTGAGTTCTATCCTCATCTTACTCTTTTGTTTTCCCTCTATGTGAATAATTATTTGGGTGTTAGATATATATGTGTGTGTGCATGGATGTGTGCGTGAGTTTATATGTGATTGGGTAATTATGTGTATTGTATTGTATAAAGTTGCGTGTGTGGGTTTATATGTGATTGGGTAATCATGTTATATTTCATTGCATATTAAGTTTCTTTTTCATATTTTCTAGTTATTAATTGGTGGCAAACGATTATATGGATGGTTAAGTTTGAAACCGAGAGGAGATAACCTAAGTAGCATCATGAGAATAGAAATCATAACCTTACATTTTGAGACCGAGAGTAGATACATAGGTCGTGCAATCGTGTGAGAAAAATCATAGAACTTTATGCATCCTTTCGCTTGTAAATCTACTAAATCAAGATATTGTAGGTTCTCATCGAGAGTATAATATTAGTGTTGCTCGAGAGAGAATACTAATTGATATAGGATTTTCGATTGTTAACATGAGTAGCAGAAATTCTTTAGCAAAAGCACAATTTTATATCTGATTATACTTACCGAAATCAATTGTCCTAACACTTATTTCATCCAAAGTCAACTTCTTTAATTTAGTCTTCTTAGTTCACTTCCATACAACTTCTTAATCGGTTCTTCAAATAAAATTAAGACAAATTAGTTTGGTATTTAATAGACATCAATCAATGTGGGTTCGACACTCTACATCATCACTTTATTACTTGTAAACGATTGGTACATTTGCCATTCGCAACATCACTATGGAGGTAATTGGAACATATCCTTGCACTAACTAGCATAAAATAACCAGTCTACACATATCCACATATTTTTTAAATTCTAGAAAAGAGAAAAGGCATGTAGCAATACAGGAAAAGAGTTACTCATGTAAGTTTAGAAGTAAGGTTTGATGAAAATTTTCAGGTATGCGAGATTAACTGATGATAACTATCTTACAAGATGTTCAGTGCTTTATTAACTGTTTCACATATTTCCAAAAGTTGACAACTGATAATTACATTGGACATTATTTCATTTGTTTCCACATCACGTTTCAATTTGTAAGTCTAAGGAAAATATTCAACATATTTGCTATAATTTTTAAGCCATTTCTCCCTTCTTATAAAATGTGTGACCATTCTTTTCTGACACGAAACAGGCATCCATCTCTGTCCAGAATGATTAATTTATTTACCTTATTTTCCTGAAGAGATGCAGAAAAAAGCATCTAATGCCAAATTTAGTATGAAATTATATGTGATTTAAAGATTCTTGTCATTTTTATACAATATCAAAACTCAAATATACATAAATACATACATGTTAATGTAAACTTATTATCAAATAAGCATGTAAATACGATGCACTTCAATAACATGAAAGAAAACCCTTTCCAGTGTAGGAGTATGCCACTTGTGTCCCTCTCCATAAATCTTATAACATTTGTAAATAATTTGCATTCATAATGAAATATAATTAACTCTAAGAGAGCTCCATCCTCACCAATTAACTCTAAGAGACCTCCTATCCTCAACAGTCCCACATAGCTATCAGGAGATCCGAGAGGAATAAAAGCCATGGTATGACATTTATTAGAGAGAACATTAAAATATATCGAAGAAACATCAAGTAATTCAAGTCAGTTGGCATGTTGCTTCAGATTCAGTAACTTCAACTCGCCATCCTACATTGCTCCATGTTTATAAGAAGCAACCTGCACGATTTCTCATCCTACCCTTGAATTGCTAACTTCTACCATCTAATCAATGATTGCTCTTCATGTTTGGTTGTCACTTCTAGCACCTGTCTTTTTGAATGATGACTATACTTATAGAAGTCAATATAATCCCAATAATGCTACCTTTGAGCTGTAATAACTCCCTTCCCAAGTCTAACCTCCAAACTTCTAGTTTACATCACTAGTATTGGTTAATTTTAGTGCAATTTGAAAAGAAGCCTATTTTGTTATGAACCACCTATCATATCATGGTTCAAAGTCGCGGTCTCGGCCGCCGACTCGGCAAGCACCGTTCTAAATCGGTCACGGCGTCGCGGTCACGGCTCGAGCGAGACGCGTGAAACGCTACATAAAGTGCTCAAAATTTTTTGAAAAATTCACGACAAATCTTAAAAAATGTAGACATCAAAATTGACATATAACATGTCCAAAACATATCACCTAGCATACTAAACATGAAGATAATGCATAAATACATGTGTTGCGGTATTAAAATATTAAAATAAATGTATGATTTAGTAAATTATATGAAATTTGTTAAATTTAAATTAACTACTATTTTCACAAAAGTAAAAATTAGCTCTACCTTTCTAATAAAAATTTAAATTATATGAAATTAATTATATGAAATTTTGACTTGACTCGGCCTTGACTAGGGGCCGAGTCAGCCTTGACTCGGGGCCGAGTCAGCCTCGACTCGGGTGAATCGGCCGAGTCGGCCCCGAGTCAAACAAAATAATGCAATAGGGGGATTCGTGGACCGGTCTCGAAACGGGGAAGGCCGTTCCGGTTCCGACTCGGTCGAGTCGGAACCGGAACGGCTGAGTTTTTGAACCTTATCGTATGCATGTTGTTTCTCAAGCATTCAGAGGACTAACAATATACACGAAGTTATACACACTAAACTCTCATGACCAATGACCATAATCATATTTTACAAATTTCAACAACAACATTGGTAGCTATAATAAACTCCCATGATCAATCTCCTGACAGTTAACATATTACAATACATATCAAACATGTGAACAACATAGGAATTGAACTAATAAACAATGGGATTAACAATTTATGAGATTTGTGAATAAATATTGAACATGCTTTCCTGGTAAATAATGAATAAAGATCTTTTGAGTGATTATTTATTTAAAAATTAAAAAAATTATTTCAAAATCTGACTTATTTGAATTTGATTTAACCCTTTGCGTTGATTATCCATGTTTTACATCCAAGCATTATAAATCAATGTGTGTTGACATTTTTTTTCCATTTCATATCTGAATGTATCATCATTAACATTAACAACACAAGGATTTCATATTCCCAATTTTTTTTTTTTATGATGAACTTGTTGGGCACTGATTTGTTATTATGAAATTTTAATGTCACTTTGTGGAGTATGAATTTGCAATAGACAAGTGCATATCTCGTTAATTCCCAGACTTTAATTGTATCATAGAATCTATAATCAATGCACTTTCGACTAACCAGCAAGACAAGTATTCTTATTTTTTCAAATCATAGAGGAGGAAAATATGAGATGCAATTTACCCCATGGAGACGGGTACCGGCATTGATGCGCTCGATCCATAGAGATCGCATGTCTCTCTTCTTGTTACGGCGATCCCTGTAAGAGTACTGCAGAGCTTTCTCCACTCTTTCCCTTGCTATCCTTATGCAGTTCTTTGCTCTTCCCCTGAATCCCTTTGCCAACTTAAATATCTTGTCCTTGTTCATTTTCCCTTCTCCCTTTATTTTTTCTCTACAACTCGCAATACTTCACAAGTCAATGGCTTTGAACATCAAAATCCACAAGTTTATATATTTTTTACAATCATTCGTCATAATTAATTCATCCATAAATAAGAATAATAACTGAAACTATCAGAATCTACAACTCAATTATAAAATAAAGAGCACAATTTCAAAAATTAAGAAAAGAAAAAAGTCGAAATGCATTCACACACATGTAGAAATTCAAAAAAATATAACAAATCATATTTGATATATTATATTTCATAAATTTCATCTTATAAGAATCGCAACTTAACATGTTTTATTATTAGAACCTTTAGGGTTAGAAACCTCAACTCATGTCGTCAGTTTTACCTGAAAAGATGAGATTGGGAACTCGCCGGAGGATGAGCGGCCGATGATCGTCGTTTACTGAGGCGGCGGACGAGCGAGCTGGGGAGTGTCTGCGGCTGATATCGAGATGGAGGTTTGGGTGTGGGAAGTGAGGGGAAGTGGCAAGTGGAACCCTATCGGATGCGAATTGGGTTTTATTGTTCGGATCCACCTCTCATATCCATATCCGAACCGTTAAACAAATTCATTGTGTTTGTGTGACTCTGAGCAACATATTGTTGACAATTTGACATATAGAATCAAGTTGAAGTTGACTCATTTTTTAAACTTTTATTAAAACATCAGTAATGTTCGAGGGTTAACTAAACAAAATCCCCTTGAGAGTCTCAAGAACAATGAAGAGAAATGGAAGACAGAACGAAGAGAAAAAAGTGTTTGTTTGTAAAGAGGAAAGAAGGAAATGGATTTAATTATTAGCTCAATACTTTTGTGAGAGAGAGAGAGAGAGAGAGAGAGAGAGGAAAATAAAAAATTATTTGTTTTTCCTTGATTCTTGAACCTAACGCAACTTCCGCTAAAATGTGAGACAAATAAATTTGAAAGAAAGATAAGACACCTACGATCTATGTAAGATTTCTTCCTCTCTCTTCATTTTTTTTCTTTCAAGGTATCCAAATACTTAAGTTGAGAATAAGCGCTCTTTCCATGCTCTTTTCCTCATCTTTGGGGCTGTTTGGATTCAAGAAAGTGGATGGAAGTAAAGAAATGAGGAGTATCATTTCTCACTTTCTTATCTATCCAAATACCGAAAAAAGAAAATGAGAACTCATTTTTCTTTTCTCATTTCCTTTTTACACAATTATTTCCTCACTTTTAGGATGCTACAGTTAATTTTGTGGACATGTAAATCTCATTTGTAATAAGTTGTATTCAAATAGTTAATTTTGTGATCATGTAAATCTCACTTGCATTCTAATTACAATTCAATTTTATTTTTCTTAATTAATTTTTATTTTAATATTATTTTACGGTCAACTTTGTTGTCATTTTTTCACTTCCACTTTCACATTAACATCCAAATACCGAAAAAGATATAACATTTTTCAAAACACACTTCCTAACAACAGCCAAACACCAGAAAACGTACTAACCAATTCTCAAGTTTTAAAGGAAACTATTACTACTTTCTTGCTTTTCACTTCCTCACATGCACACCTAACCAAACAGCCCCGATCAATGGAAACAAATAAACCTTTTTCGCTAGTTATTTTTCAAGAAAATACCCAGTAGAAAGTGGTGTGGAACTGAAAAGCTCATTTGATTCTTGATTGACATTCAGTACAAGTATAATTTTGATGTCCATTAGAGACCCCCATGTAACTAATTGGATTGCTGATGGATTGTATGATGGTTTGGACTAAATTAAGCAAACAGGACCAATCACAACTAACTGGATTTTGCGGGTTGCCATTGTAACAATTGTATTGAGAGTCAGTAGATTTAGTTTAGTTTCCCTCACCTCCTAACACCTTTCATGCAGTAACATATTCATCTGAAGTTTACGATAGTTCTGAGAAACCAGTCTTTTTTTTCTTTTTGGCGAGAATTTCTTTATCAATCAACTACAATGACCACAGCTACACGCATAAAACACTACTCTCAATGCTAGAGAAATCAAGTGATATCTTAGCCAAATATAATACAGTGCTTGAAAATGATAGCAGCAAAAAAAAACAGATAAGAGAGAATCTTTTAAATTTCTGAGAAGTAATTAAAAATGATAACAAAACTCATGGATAGTGTATTTTATAAAAACGCAAAATCTGAAACAGGCTACAATTCTCCACTCTACCAACTGAGGTGAGGTAGGAATGACATAGGGTCCTTTCCAAAAATAAGACACCATGAATTTTTGTTTGGAATCAATCACCTGCATGATTGAGGAGTTACATTAGCCAGGACCTGGTCAAACTATATATTTGAACGTTAAGATGCATAAAGAAAGCATACGAAAACTTTTCTCTTGAGGCAAGAAGACAACACAAAAGATTTCCTTTAGTATGAAAGATTAATGATGACATATGGTCGCCATTGTTATTAATGCCCATGTTCCTTGAATCCATGACAGAGGACAAGGTGTTCTTTAATGCTCTTTTATCAATTTGTTACAATTTGAACAGTTCAATTTATGATACGCTGAGACGGTAAATGCTACAAGCATTCCCACCTCGATTTCTCTTTCGATGAGTTCGGAGGGAGAGGGCTCAATACTTCCTATAGAGATTATCAAATGATGTGTTTGTGTTTTCCCATAGGCAAGAAGAAGTCACTCAAGTCATCAAAAGAATTAAGAGGATGAGAGGAGAAGGAAGGAGGAGCGAAAGTAGGCGAGAAAAGAGAGAAGGAGAAGAGGAAGGAACAACATAGTGTATTTGAGATATCTTACAGAAGACATATGAAGAAAAGAAGATGGAGAAAATTGATAAGAAAACTAAAGAGTTCATGAAAGTTAAAGAGAAAATTCAAAAAGCTTACGAGTTATGATGAAGTTTAAAAATTAAAGAATTCAAAGAAGAGATATTTATGGAATCTGAAAAAAATCATGAGTGCAAGATTATGGAAAGAGAAGAAAGAGAACGACGGGAAGAAAAAGAAGGAAGGGAGTAGGATAAGAGGAGGAAGAACAAAGAAAGAGAAGAAGGTGAAGAAGAAGAAGAGGTAGAAAAAGAAAGACAATAAGAAAAAGAAAATCAGCAAAATAAAAAAAAGCCATATCTGTTTGACAGAGGAGAAAATCAGACACTCGCATTAGTAGAAACAATAGAATTACAAAAAAAAAAAAAAAAAAACCCTAGCCGCCACGAACTTCCAAATCCCTCGCCGTCCTTCAACAGCCGGGACGACCTAGGCGCACCTCTCCGCGGCAACCCTCCCCACCTCCCCTCATCTAGGGGGCAATAGAGCGAGGAGTTTGAGAGTGATGCTCTCCCAGGGCTGAATCTTCCATGGTTGCTTCCTGCCTTGTCTCCTCTTCAGCTATTGTTCCCTCCGGTTTCTTTTGGTGGTTCTCTCCCTGGTCTGCATTCTATAGGTGATTCCCATCCCCTTTTTAGGGCTGGTGGGATCCGCTGGTGATTTCTCATGATTAACCAATTGAGTTCTATGAAGCCTGCCACTAGATCTCGAGTTGGGATCTCTCAGGACGTTGCTGGAAGGTTGTCGGAGGGTATTGAGGCCCCTCCGCCTACCCATGCTCAGCAGAAGCTTGTGGGTGCTGTAGATGTGGTGTCGCAGCAGGCTACTGATGATGTGCAGGTGGACGTTGCCTCTGCTTCTTCTGACTCTGAAGATACTGGGGTTGATGCGGGGAGAGGTGGGGATCGAAAGGTGTCAGTTTCCCACTTATCGCCGAAGACTGGTGAATTGGTAGCAGCCAAGGTGTTTGATGGAATGCCCCAGCTGGCTTCTGCTGATATTGAGAAGAGTAGGGGGTTGGTTTCTGCTGTAATGGGGACAAAGAAAGGGGCTGATGTTAAAAGAGCCCCGTGGGTTAATTTGTTCAAAGACAATCGCAACTTAGGCACGGGCTTCAAATTGAACATGGTGGATTCTGTGGATGATATTTTGCATCTTAAGGATGAGGATGTCGATGATGTTGCAGAGGTATAGGGATTTTGTTTAGTGGGCCTATTTTTAGGTCGATTCCCTGGCATGGATACGGTCAGGACTATTCGAGAAGGATGGAAGGTTGAATGCACCCATTGGATCCATCGTTCGGAATGGATAGTATTTAAATTTAAGTCGGAGGAGGATAGACTTAGTGTCTTGAACGGGGGACCATACTTTATCTATGGGAGGAGCTTGATGCTGAAGAACATGCCAAGATGCTTCAGATTTGGCGGTGAAGAGTTTGCTACAGTTCCGGTATGGGTTCAATTACCGGGCCTTCCTCTTGACTGTTGGAATGCACGCGCTTTGAGCAAAATTGCGTTCAGAATTGGGAAATCCATCACCACGGATAAGATGACCTTCACTAAAGAGAGGCTTTCCTTTGCTAGGGTGATGGTGGAGGTGGATGCTTCTAAGGAACTTGTTTCATCGGTGGAAATCAAGCTTCCGACTGGTGATAGTTATAACCAAGAAGTGGTATTTGAGGTTTCACCAAAATACTGTAAGAAATGTAAGGTGTTTGGCCATATTGAGGGGGTATGTAGCAAAGTATTGGAAGGGCAAAAGCAAGCTGCTTATGTGCCTAGGAGGATGACTCGGCCAGGTGGTATGGCTATGCACAAGAAGGGGGAGACTAGTGGGAATATGAGCGTTGCCATGGCGTCATCAGGTAAGATTACGCCTTTGGGTGCTCAGTCGGTGAATCGGGATGTTGTGGTGATGCATGGTGATGGACTGATTGGGGGAAGCAATCCTGGGAAAGGTAATTCGGACTCTATTCTGCTACCAGGAAATTCTGTTCTAGCAGCATCTGATGTACCAGAACAGTCCGAGCTGCGACCGGTTGACATTGGATTGCAAAAGCTACCTGATGCGGGATTGGGACATGCGGGGACCAGTGTTCTTAATACAATGAAGCAGAAGATGGATCCTGTAATTAGTTCGACTGCAGCTGACAGTCTACTATCCGAGGATGTGGGGCATGGTTCGATGCCGATTTTGGAGGAATCTTCGATCCAGTCTCGGGAGCCATTAACTGAAGGTGGTAGGGAGAAGGAGACTGTGGTGGTGACACAGGGTCGTCAGTCGGTTGTGAGGGAGAATAGGAAATTGACAGCGAAAGGTCTCAGCTTCGCTGCAATATCTAAAGGAAAAGCGAAGGGAAAACCCCTTCAACCTTCCAAATGAAATTGGCATTTTGGAATATAAGGGGGTTTCACCTACCCCTGAAACAAAAAGGTGTTGAGGCAATGGTAAGGAAGAGGGAGATTGGTTTACTTGCAGTACTGGAGACAAAACTTTCGGAGTCTGGACTGGAAGTGTTCATGCGTCGGAGGTTTATAGGATGGAACCAGGTCAACAACTTTGCGTCTCATGGTGGAGGTAGAATTTTAATCCTGTATGACCCATTGAAGATTCAGCTGGATACTTTGGAGATCCTTCCACAGATTATTCACTGCAGGGTGGTATGTAAGGTATCATCCGTATCTTTCCTTGGTAGTTTTGTGTATGGGTTCCATTCCATTGTGACTAGGAGGACCCTATGGGAGAACTTAATTAGTTGGGGTGAAAATCTATCGGAGCCTTGGATTCTGATGGGGGACTTCAACAATATATTGAGGCAGGAGGAGAGGGTGTGTGGTGCGGATGTGTCACAATACCAATTTAAAGACTTCTCTGAGTGTTGTGAAGAATTGGGACTGTCGGACTTACAGTTTACGGGATGCCACCTGACATGGACCAATGGTACTGTCTGGTCTAAGTTGGATAGAGTGATGGCCACCCACTTTGGCACCAGAGGGCCTTCTTCTGCCATGTGGAATTCTTACCTTCTGGCTGTCTATCTGACCATTCCCCTGGAGTAGTTTCTTTGCTTGAGCGGCCCCGAACGGTGAATAGACCTTTTCGTTTCTGGAATTTCTTGGCAGGTCATCAGGAATTTCGGGAGACTGTTAGATCTGGTTGGGAGGTTGAGATTGTAGGTTCTCTTCAATTTCAGTTTTGTCGCAAGCTTAAGCTATTGAAGGCCCCTTTGAAACTTCTCAATGCGAGGAACTTTGGGCATATTGCTTCTCGAGCTGATCGAGCTAGGAAGCTCCTTAAACTGGCTCAGGTCCAGATCCAATCTCAATTTGATAATTCTGAACTTCGGGAGAAGGTTGTGGAGTTACGAAGAATGCATTGGCTTTATCTAAGGCGGAGATGGATTACTTTTATCAACTAGCTAAATGTACCTATGTTTCTAAGTCTGATAAATGCACAAAGTTCTTTCACAGTATTGTGAAAAGAAATAAGGGAAGGGGTTATGTGGCGGCTATTTCTAAGGAGGATGGTTCACTGACGGAGTCGACGGAGGAGGTAGCATTGGAATTTCTACGGTACTTCGAGGGACTTCTGGGTGCTAGTTCTCAGGTTGAGCATGTTGACCCCCAGGTGCTTCAGTGTGGGGAGGTTATCTCCTCTCTTCAAGCTTCTGATCTGTTGAAGGAGGTTACCTCGGAGGAGATTAAGGAGGCGCTATTTGGTATTGGGAATGACAAAGCCCCGGGGCCGGATGGGTATAGTGCTCTCTTCTTCAAGACGGCGTGGGATATTATTGGTGTTCAGTTCTGTGACGCTGTCAAGGAATTTTTTTTATCAGGATCTCTTCTGAAGCAAATGAATCACACTTTGATTGCTTTGGTGCCTAAATCTGCTCATGCTAATTCTGTGAGTGATTTTCGGCCTATTGCCTGTTGTAATGTGATCTATAAGGTGATATCTAAAATTCTTGCTGCGAGGATTCGACCTGTGCTCGGTGGAATTATTGATATTTCACAATCTGCTTTTGTGGAGGGCCGGAGTATGATTGAAAATATTCATTTGGTCCAAGAACTACTGAGAAAATATAACAGGAAGAGGGTATCCCCGAGGTGTTTGATTAAAGTGGACCTCCGGAAAGCTTATGATTCGGTCTCGTGGGAATTCCTTGCTGAGGTAATGAATGGTCTTAAGTTTCCGAACAGATTCATTGGATGGATTATGCAATGTGTAACATCTCCATCTTATTCTATTAGCCTGAATGGAGGGATATGGGGGATGTTCAATGGGAAGAAGGGATTGCGACAGGGTGATCCTTTGTCTCCTTTTCTTTTTCTTCTATGCATTGAATATCTGTCGAGAAGTCTTAAGCTGAATACAAACAGGTTGGGATTCAAATTCCACCCTAGGTGTGGAAAGCTTAGGTTGTCACACCTGGCTTTTGCTGATGATCTCATGCTCATGGCTAGAGGAGACATTCCTTCTGTCAGTATTATTATGGATAGCCTCAAGGATTTTGGATTGAAATCGGGCTTGTGCGCTAATTTGCTCAAGTCAAGCCTTTTTACGGCGGGTGTATATGGAGAGGAACTTATTCAATTGAGGCAGTTGACTGGTATCCCTGTTGGTGTGATGCCTTTCCGTTATCTCGGTGTCCCGTTGGCGGCTCAGAGACTGCAGTTGGATCATTTTGCACCTTTTGTTGATAAAATTACTATGTATATCAACTCTTGGATGGCTTCTAGCCTTTCTTTTGCGGGTAGAGCTGAGCTTATCAGATCAGTGCTACAAGGAGTGGAGTGCTTCTGGCTATCTATTTTTCCGGTCCCGGGTGCTATCATAGAAAGGATAACTCGGCTGTGCAGGAATTTCTTGTGGCATAAGAGACATCATCCGGTTTCTTGGAAATCCATGTGCCTGCCTAAATCGGAAGGTGGATTGGGATTCTGAGATCTAAAAGCTTGGAATGATTCCCTGCTAGCAAAATCCTTTTGGAACATCCACAAGAAAAAGGACACTTTATGGGTGCGTTGGGTGCATCATATCTATTTTAAAGCGGATATCTCTGCTTGGGACTGGACGTGTATAAGGGATGACTCGCCATTGCTCAAGAGGCTAGTTGCAATTCGTGATAAGATATGCCTTGTAGAAGGGTCCGTTGAGGCGGCAAAGAGGAGATTATCCTCTTGGGTGGTAGGTGAGCGCATGTGTATATCGCTCGGATATGACTTTTTTCGATATAAGGTTTCCAGGCTATCTTGGCCAAGCTCAGTTTGGAATTCGTATGTCACACCAAAGCATGCTTTTACTCTTTGGCTTGCAGCACGGAAGAGGCTACCTACAAAAGATAGATTGACCTTTCTTCAGGCTGAGGAATCATGTGTACTCTGTTTTCGTAATAAGGAATCGGCTGATCATCTATTCTTTCAATGTTCCTTCTCTGCTACGGTTTGGAGATGCATTAGAGACTGGCTGGGTATCTCTCGGGAGATGTCGACTATCTCTAGTGCTCTTAAGTGGATAAAGAAGGAGGCAAAAGGATCCAGTGGCAAAGCAAAAGCTAAAAAAGTGGCCCTTGCTTGTACTGTTTATCATCTGTGGAATTCCCGCAATAGGAAAATTTTTGAAGGCCAGACACAGGAGGTGGTTTCTACCGTCTTCAAGATCAAGCTGCATATCTATAGAACTATATTCACTTTGGATCCAAATGCCACTGTAGAGTTCTGAGAGATCTGGGAGTTATGACAGAAAAGAAGGATTGACAGCAGACTTAGTCGACTAGTGGGTGTTACTAGTCGACTATATTCAAGTATAGTCGACTAGCCTTTTTGGGTCAGTCGACTCCTGTGGCAACAGAGAGGAAGGATACATCCAGATCTATTTTTCAGTCGACTTAACTTTGTGGTTAGTCGACTTGGGTCAGGTATAGTCGACTAGGCTCTCTAGCCTAGTCGACTTGGTGCAGGTATAGTCGACTAATTTTTCTGAATTAGTCGACTATCGCAGAAACAGAGAAGAAGCTTCATTCAGATCAACTTTCTAGTCGACTTGTAATTGTGATTAGTCGACTACATTCCTAGTCGATTGATATATTTTATAGTTGACTTATAGGTCTTTGATTTGGATTGTAGGGATACATTGTAATGGGTTAGCGTGACAGGAATTGTCAGTTAGGGGAGGTTATACTGTATTGCCGGTTTGGCTTACATTCAGTTTGATAAATAAAATTTACATTCTCCAAAAAAAAAAAAAAAAAAAAAAAAAA